>JAJJMC010015859.1:7713761-7768082 GCA_023531435.1 Papaver californicum | reverse complement strand
GGATCTCGCTTGGGGTAGTGGGCGAAATGTTGGGATCTCGCTTGGGGATTTTTTGGTAGGCGGTAGAGCAGCATCTCGCTTGGACCAGGAGAAGCTTCAGTTTCTCGTCCGTCTCCTCAAGCGATGAGTTAACACTTCGCTTACGTGAACGCGGTATCCCAGTGTTTCGCTTGACTATCCATGGCTGTTTTTGAGACGGAGTAAAGATCAAATTTTTTGATCTTTGATCATTTGATCTAGTCGTGTGACTGTGGATGCCCTAAAACAGTCTTTATCCCATAGTCCTTTCTCTTAGTAACTTGTCTACCATATTATCGTTTATAAGATAAATCTCTTTGTGTGGTTTGTTTCAAATCCTGAAACTAACCTACTAAATTAGTCTGAAACTAACCTACTAAATGAGTCTTCATTCCGTTGTTTAGAGCTTTGCTCAGTGATGTCTTCAACTTTGGTGTTGGTGGTGCTGGAGACGGCTTCAGTCATTTGTTTAATCCCTAGTTGTGATGTATACTTTTATCTCGATACTGTAATAACAGTTAATATGATGTATACTTTTACCGCGGTAAGGGATATTTTTCTTACATGAACTACAGAGTCGTTTCTAACCGGGTTACGTTTAATTGGCTTGCCGGCAATCCCATCGGTAGCCGACAAATAATACTGGTAGCAAGATCCGACATCGTCTTGGTAGATATGGATGTTTTGATATTGTTAGCTGTACTGTTACCCCTTGTAAATCAAAGAAGATGGACAATCTATTTACTAAAGTAAAATGACCTCAGTAACTCTTTCAACAGTTTATTGTGGTTGGAAATTTTCATGGTCAGTGCCTACTAAATATTTTTGCTAAACAAACCACTGTAGTTGAAAAAACCCAATTTACAAACTATAATCTTCTACCAAAGTTGAAGTCCAATAACCCTGAACGAAAGCTATTCATTTCAGCAAAAAAAAAAAAAAAGAATGATAAGGGAATTCAAGCCAGTGAAGAAAATCAGGCCTTGAGTTATAAAACACTGAATTTCCAAGCAGTCGGCAGAAATTTTTTGTCTATTACTATGCCTGAAGCTAAGACACCCAAATTGAGAGACTACTCTTCCATCTAGAACTGAAATCCAAGGCAGCATACCTGAAAAGTAACCACAGATAACAGACTTAGAATCTGACTTAACAGTGACTTTATAGAATTATTCTCGAGAACCCATATCCAGCTCCACCAGGGTTCCCTCTCAAAGCTCCATCATAACAGCAGAGAGTAAATCCCATCTCAGGAAGATAAAAGAAGCCTTTAACCACCCTACATGATATAACTCTACTACATAAAACATTAAAAGCCTTCCAAACTTGCAGATCATAAGAGGAATTCAATGTATCACCTTTACCTAATAAGCAAAATCTACCCTCATGAGTCAATTGAAGACACCTGCCTCTAATGCTTCTCATTTACTAAGAAGCTAAAGATATGATAAAATCACTAACTATCTTCATGTTTTTATACCAGAATGGGATGTGCAGAACTCGGATGTTTAATCAATATACCCCATCATACTGAAAGTTTACCAGCATAACTTTCCTTGTCTGACAATTTAAGAAAGTGAAACTTTTAATCTGTCTCAACTTTCAACCAAATCTTCCAGTTCCAAAGGGCACTTGCCATGAATTGACCATTGATCTAGCATCGAAGTAATCACAGTAAAATTAGTTAATTTTGTTTGAGGCACTTTGTCAAACAATTCGTGTTCAATATATAAACCTACATATATAGATGACTCTGACGTACAAAATTCAATAACTCAAATAATCACCTGCTTTTTCAAAGTTGGATTAAAATCAAAATTGAGTCGGTGAACCCTTTTTAGGCTCTTCCACTTCTTCGTCTTCTGAATCTTAGTCCTCATCCTTGCTTTCAGACTGCTCAGGGACCTCATCTCAGAAACATCAGGAACTCCATTCACATTTTCCTTGTCTTCCTCGTCAGATTAATTTTCTGAATCATCTGACTTCTTATTTTCTTCATCTTTAGCAGAATCATCGGTCTTTCTTCTTTTCTGTAGAGCATATAACAGTAAACCAAAAGGAAGATATCAACCACAAATGCATAACCATTAATCCTTTACTCATCATAGAACAGATTTTAAAGTACTTGAACAAAAAATAATATAAACCGACCATTGCGCAACATTAAAAGTTACCTAGGTATATATATAAACAGTGCTTCTATTAATGTGAATATAACTTTAAATATAAAAGCCCCTTATGGGTTTCACACTTTCACTGAGAAAGATAAGTTACCCTTGGCGAGCGCTTTGCAGTTGTGCCTCCGGATGTTGACGCAACTTTCGAGTTCGAGCTCCTCCTCTGCTTTGAACTTGAGTGGTAATTTGTAGGAAACAGAATCACACATTAGATACCAGGCTTAAAGCAATGCAAGGAAAGTATGTACTAATCAGGCATACAAACCTGGTTAGTCTCTGCCAATATGTGCAGTGGTGAAAGAACAAACCTTTCTGGATGTAGCCTTGGTAATGATCCATCAAAGTTCATATCTTCTCAAACCTGAATACTTTGGAAGACTCCCCCTCACAAAAGACTTCACAGTTAAAGATTGTTATCTATGGCTGTCCAGAGATAAAGACGTCATTGAAGACACTCCATCCTTTCCTAGAAATTTGTCTGGTACTCTCATATTCCTACAAAAATCTGTCTTTTTGTTTGCCAATATTGCGAAGAGAGGAAATATAACATCAGGACTTTGTGGGTTATGAAATACTGATGCTGAATCTGTCAGCCATTTATTTTTGCATTGCTTTTATGTGACTGAAGTGTAGACTAAAGTAATTCCTAGGATCAGTGGTTGTGACAGTTGTGCCTGATACGTTAGCTCAATTGGTGGAGGTTAGGGCTAAGGTTCGTCTCAAAGGTACTGGTGTTGTTATTAGAAAGTATTATTACATGCAAATCTCTAGCAAGTAGGAAAGAAAGGAACAACAGAGTCTTCGTTTATAAGTATCAAACCGTGCATCAGTTGGTCTGTAACATCAAAACTCTGGTGCTCTCTTGGTTAAAGATCTATCATCCTGAAATTTTATATCCTTTTAGTGATTGGATGTTCAACTGGGATAGCCTTTTTTTAGCAACCACCCTAGTTTCTAGCTTTCATTTGATGACTCTGTGATCGAATTTGTGTAACTTCTGCTCATTTTGATCACTTGATCATTAGAGCACCTTGTACAATTTTGTTCTTTTTCAATATATTTCCAATTTCAGAAAAATAAAAATAAATAATAATTGAAACAATGAAGGCAGTCTGAGAAAGTAAACCTTGACAAAATATTGAAACTGTACCCTGAAGTATCAACACAAAGTATATTTTGACATGAAAACGATCAAGAAGATTAAATGATATAATGGATCGGAGGTTTGAAGGAATTCACCGATCAAACGGATTCACAACATCAGGAAAAGATTCTCCAAAAGATAATTTATTGATTTTGTGACTTATCTGGAATCATCAAAAAAAAAAAATGGTGCTGTTACTACAATAGAATATTAGAAAAGTTGAAAAGTAGGTGTTCTCTATCAAACTTGAAAGCTTATGAACCATCACCGACATAACAGAATGCAAGATAACTTTTTCATTTTATTTTTCAGGTATACTATGAATAACACAAATACAATATCTTACATTAAAGGAATCCTTTTAAAAAGCCGTCACATCGTGTACATGAACATTTGACTGCTGGAAACTCTTCCCAGGCGCAAAATGAACATTTCCAGCCACCTTATTCACCTCCAAGAATCCATAAATATTGAACCCTTCGCCGTCTTCATCTTTGATCTTTTGGAAGAAACCTTCTCCTTTGCACTACAATGCCACATGCCGATGTTAGACACTTGAACCGTCAAACTCGTTTTCAGAGAGTGTGTTTTTATGACTAATCATGCAAATTGCAATCCCATACATAAATCCAGATGATTAAAGTAAGGTCACAGAATGTCAAGAACATTTTCAATTGTGATATAAGCTAGGAACTTACGTGTGAATACTGCTTATACATCTGCAGATGGTAGACAGATGAGCCCTCAACTCATCCTCTGAGTGTGTTTCTATGAAAATTCATGCAAACTGCAATCGCATGCAATCTAGATGATTAAAAGTAAGGTCGTGGAATTCAGGAACTTTTTTCAATTGTGACATAAATCGGGAACTTGCGTACAAATACTACTTATACACTCTACAGATGGTAGACAGAGGAGGCCTCAACTCATCCTCAAAGAGTGTTTATACGAACAATCATGCAAATTGCAATCGAATACAATCCAGGTGGTTAAAAGTAAGGTCACGGAATGTCAGGAACTTTTTCAATTGTGACATAAAACTGGGAACTTACGTACAAATACTACTTATACGCTACAGATGGTAGACAGTTGAGTTCTCAAATCATCCTCAAAGAGTGTGTTTCTATGAACAATCATGCAAAATCGCAATCCCATACATAAATCCAGATGATTTGAATTTTAAAGTAGGGTTGTGCAATGTCAGGAACTGATTATTTGTAATAGTAGGCATATAAAATATGATTGTTAGAAATGATAATGAAACAGACTCCAATTGCAACTCAAGGAGGTTTTGCTTCCTCTATTGTTGTTGATCAAAAGGTTGATGTACCGCCTTTGACAGGTAGGCATTTTTGTTAAGGTATGTTTCATTACAAAACCAAAATTCTGACAAAAAGGTCTGTGTTTCGTATACTACGGAATCCAAGAACGTCTAGCTCAACTTTATTTATTTTCTTCTTAGCTTCATAAAATTAAACATAGAGAGAAATAGAGATTCAAAAATTAGTCCTGCTAATAATTCCATACACCACTTTCCTCTCCAACATTAAAGATAAACCTCTGATTATCAAAGAATAACAAAATCGATGGTGAAGTATCTTGCGTATCTAATCCAGTTCCCAATATTATTATTTTTTGTCTAAAACAAAAGATTCATTAATTGAAAAGGGGGCTACAAAGGTCTATGGATAGTTGGGTACGAAGGATGGAGTGTTCGTTCCATTCCTTCCCTAACCCTTCTACCCTGGCTGTGTTAGCCATCATGTTCGCTGCTTTGTTTTCTTCCCTACCGATGAAAGTTAAATTACAAGGCTTAATTAAGTTTAATAATCTTTTACAATCTTCTACTAAAGTGTGGCAGGACCAAGGGACTGATAATGTGTTGCCGTTGACGTCGTCGATGATCATCTTGGCATCTCCCCGGAACAAAATGTGGCTCCAGCCTTTTTCTCTTGCCCATCTAATTGTTTCTCTCAAAGCTTTAGTTTCCGCCTGGTGGCTAGATCTAGCCCTAGCCACTCCTGACAAACCTGCTAAGAAAGAGCCCCGTGGAGAACGGGCTATGGCTCCATAACCTGCTACATAGTCATTTTTTGAATAAGATCCATCAAAATTTATGATAACATATTCTAGATCTGTAGTGGGCCATATAGACATGAGTCTTTTTTCCGAAATGAGCGCCTTTTGAATATTCTGGCACTGATTTGAAGTTTGGGTTGAATTTTGATGTGGGTTTATCTGGATTGAATCCTTATTGTATGTGGTGATTGATTTAGGCTGGTTGTGATGGTGCTGGATGAGTGGTAGTTGTTGGGTGGTTTCTGGGTGGTGGCGATTGCCATTACCTGACGAGAGGTGACTTTGGGTGTTTTGTTTCTGGGGGAGATTTGTCCTAATGGGGATGTTGACAGTATTGGTTTGGATTTGAGGGGGGACCAAGGTTTTGGTTATGATTTGTAGGACTGTGATGGGATTTGGTTTGACCTCATTAAAAATAATATCACACCTATGTTTCCATATTCTCCCTATCACTTGGGCGATATAGGCAATCGTGTACTTGTCCTTGAAGGAGATAATGTTGTTTTGGTTATTCCAAGATTTTATCCATTCTAGGATGCAATTATAGGACAACATGTTGGTATGCAATTCGGGCCAAAGGGTCGTCCATACTTTCTTTGCTAATACACAGTGGATGAAGAGATGGGTGCTGGTTTCTACCTGATTGTTACAGACAGGGCAGAGTTGGTCTTTAATGTCCATGTGCTTAAAAATTTTCCTTCTAACCTTTAAAGTTTGTTTAACTAACTTCCAGATGAGAAGGTTTATTCTATAAGGTGTCTTGATCTGCCAGATTTTTTTCCATATGCCCTCTTCCACTAGACCCACTCTGGCCAGGTTCCTATATTGGACTAATTTTTTATACATAGAGGCCACAGAGAAAAATCCATTGGTTGTGAGATTCCAACCCATCTCATCCCGTCCTTCTTGGAGGATCGGAATGGTTAAGATTTCGTCAATTTGGGTTCTAGAGCAAAGGTTCCTAATCATTTGGTATTTTCAAGAAAGGGTATTATGATCTATAATCTCACTAACCCAGATTAGACCAGAGTTTCTTTGGCCTTCAGTAACTTCCTCCCTTGTCATACTTTTTAGCCAATTGTAATCCCATATCTTGATTTTGGTTCCATCCCCAATTGACCAGAAGTTATGATCTCGGATGTTTTTTATGCCTTTTAAGATACCTCTCCAAATCCAGGTGTCTCTTTTTTTTTTCCGTGCGGTTAGGGGGCTGGAGTTTGGGAAGTAGCGAGACTTCAAGACTTTAGCCCAGAGGTCGGTCTCGTTATGAATTAGTCTCCAAGCTAATTTGGTTAACATGGCTTCATTAAACCAGATCAGATTTTTAAATCCTAAACCTCCCATGCTCTTTGGTTGACACATTCCGTCCCAGCTATCCATCGAAAGTCCTTTTTTGTTGCTTTTCCCAGTGTTCCAAAAATTTCTTTGAAGTTTATCCATAGAGTTTATGGTTTTTTTTGGCATTTCAAGGCATCCCAACTGATAGTTAGGAAGGGTATTTATAACCGATTGAATCATTGTGGCTCTTCCGGCTTGGGAGAGCATCTTGGATTGCCATCCTTGGAGTCTGGTTTCCATATTTTTCAATATTGACTCAAAAGTTAAGGATTTTGCTTTTTTCCGAAAGAGCAGAAAACCTAGGTATTTCTCTTCTTTAGTCATTTTTGGCATGTCCAGCCATCTACTCATTTCATCCTGCATCTCTTCTCTAATGTTATGGCTATGAAAGATCCCCGATTTGTTGAAGTTTATACATTGGCCACTAGATTTGCTAAATCCTTCTAGGATGGAAAGAAAGTTGTTTACCTCCTCTTGTTCTGCTTTAATAAAGATTAGGCAGTCATCAGCAAAAAGAAGATGGGAAATCGGGGGGCTTGATTTGGAGATTTTTATTCCACTTAGCACGCTCATATCATTTGCACTATCTATCATCTTGGAGAGAGCCTCCATACAAATGATGAATAGGTAGGGAGAGAGTGGGTCTCCCTGTCTTAGCCCTCTGGTTGGCTTGAAAAATTTGCAGGGCTCCCCATTTAGAATAATGGAGTAGGTTGAGGTAGAAATGCATTGGTTTATGAGGTTACACCATCTTTCAGAGAACCCTAATTTCCCCATTACTTCCAAGATGAAGTTCCATTCTATCCTATCGAAAGCTTTGCTCATATCTAGTTTTACCCCCAGTCTGCCAGAATCTCCTTTTTTCCTTTTCATTGCTTCTACCACTTCTTGGGCTATGATGACGTTGTCATGGATATTTCTGGTAGGGATAAAGGCTGATTGGGCCGGGGAGATTATTCTATTGAGGATGGATTTTAATCTGTTTGCTAGGATCTTTGATATAATTTTGTAGATGGTGTTGCAAAGGCTAATGGGTCTGAAATCGGCAGGGGTTTGAGGAATTTTGGTCTTAGGAATCAGAGAGATGTAGGTGTTATTTAGCTCTTTTAGTATATAGCCAGTTGTGAAAAAGGCTTTGGTTGCTTTTATAACGTCCTCCCCTACTATTTCCCAATTGTGTTGGTAGAACCCTGCTTGGAAACCATCCGGTCCTGGTGCCTTCCATGGTTTCATTTCTTTTATGACACTTTGGATTTCTTCTGAGGTTGGGACTTTTGTTAACATTTCATTTTCAGTTTGGGAAACGGTGGAGTTGAAAAGTTGAAGGATATTGGGATCTATTGCATTTTTACTGGATGTGCTTATTTCTTTGAAATGGGAGTTTAGAAGAGTTTCCAGGTCTGCTCTATTTTTGATCCATTGTTCAGTCTTATTTTTAAGGCTAACAATGGTGTTTGACTTTTTCCTATGGTTTGTTATGGCATGAAAAAGTTTAGTATTTCGGTCCGCATCCTTGATGAAATATTCCCTCGATTTTTGGATCCAAAAGCTTTCTTGAATATCATACCAGTGTTCCAGTTGTTTTTCTAGGCCTTTCTGGGTTTCTCTATCTCTCTCTCTGGTATTATCCCTTAGATGTAAAAGTTGTTTCCCTAAGGTTTCGATTTTTCCTTCTATTGAGCCGAAAGTAAATTTTTTCCATATCTGAAGGGCACTCCTAGTTTTTTTAAGCTTTTGGGTAAGAATAAAAGGCTCTGAGCCTTGGGCATTTGTGTTCCAGCTCTCTGCTATTTTATCCTTACAAGAAGGTTCTTTTTGCCAACATTCATAGAATTTAAAATACGATTTTACTTTTTTTTGGGGTACTTCGGTTTCTAGCATGATCGGGTTGTGGTCCGATCCTATACAGGGTAGGCTGTGTATTATGGAGGTTGGAAACTGGGATTCCCATTCTTGGTTGACAAGCCCTCTATCTAGTCGTTTGAGTATCAGATTATCTTTTTCTCTTTTGTTGGACCAGGTGTACTTTGGGCCGGAGTGTTTTAGTTCTATGAGACCCGCTTCTTGGATAATTGCCCGGATGTGATCTTTTGAGGTATCCGAGGGATCATGGAGATTGCTTGTGTCATCCATTGAGAGGGTTAGGTTTAGGTCTCCTAATATGATCCAGGGATATTCGATGTCCCTACTCATTTCCAGGATGTGCTCCCATTGAGCTTTTTTTGGGCCATAAATGATTTCTCCGTACAGACAGGTAAGATAGGTTTCTGCTTTTTCTGGACCGTTTATTATTCTAAGGTTCACCAAATTCCTAACATTATACGTTATCGTTATGTCGAGGTTATCTTTCCAGATTAGGGCCAGGCCACCGGAGAGCCCCCTGGAAGATTGGGCCCACATATTTGGATAACAGTATTGTCTGAGGTAATTTAGGGTTTTCTCCTCATTGGTTTTTGTCTCCGCTAAGAAGATGATATCCGGGCTAACTTGTTTAATGATATTTTTTAGGTGTTGTCTGGTTCTTATTCCTCCTAAGCCTTGGCAGTTCCATGATAGGATTTTCATTTTGCTTTTGTTTAGGTTACCCAAGTAGTGAGTGCTAATTTTTTGATGGCTCTTTGGAAATATACGACCTGGGTGTCCCTGTTTTGAATATTTGGCTTTACTTGAAGATTGACTAGGCGAGGAAATTTGTGATAGGGACTAACTAGAGGGCTGATCCTTTGGCTTTTTACGGCCTTGGTTAGGCGAGGATACCGGACCCTACTCCTTTCAGACTTTATAAAAAATTTACTGTTTTTTTGTGGGCTCAAGAGGATTTTAGGTTTGGGTTTGTGGTTAGGATTGGTTGAACAGGTATATCCTGAATCACTTTTGTGGAGAGTACTCAATTGCCTTTGAAGAGCCTGTATCTTGAGAACCTGGGCTTTGTTCTTTACTGGGGAGGGTGGATTGATTGTTTTGGGGGGTTGGCTGGGCTGGGAGGCTTGATGGACTCGGTTGAGTTGATGGGTGGGGATTTTATGATCAGGCCTGGTGGAATTCTTGTGAATGGTTATAACTGTTTGAGTTTCTGGGCTTCTTTTATGATCAGACTTTAATTGGGCTTCGGAATTGTTGGTGCTTATCTTTTGCTTTTGTGGGAGTCTGAGTTTACCAGGATGATGTAAAGCTTTAATAGGCTTTTGAAATTGATTGCTATAATGATCGTGATTCCTGTGTTGGCCTGGGGTATTCCTGTGGATGATTCTTGAAGGATTCCCGGTTGTGGTGCGAGTTTGAGCTGGGTGAAAAGATTT
Organism: Papaver californicum; assembly: GCA_023531435.1. Lineage (NCBI taxonomy): Eukaryota > Viridiplantae > Streptophyta > Magnoliopsida > Ranunculales > Papaveraceae > Papaver > Papaver californicum. The sequence continues at coordinate 7,758,027 of JAJJMC010015859.1, read as the reverse complement.
CTGTGGGAATGATTCTGCGACTGTATCCGGGTATGCTTTTTGCTGTTACTGAAATGAGGGATGTATCTTCTGTGTTTATGGCCGTTCTTTTTCAGGCACTTACTGGTTGATCCAACAACGTCTATGATTGATACAACAAGAAGAGTTGGATTGGTGGTATGAAGTGGGGCTGCGATTCTGTGATGATGTCTTCTATTGCTAGGTATTTTCTTATACAAACTCACTGAACATGAATAATTGAAGCTGCTGAAAAAAAGAAATTTATTTTTTTGTGGGATAGTGAATGCCTGATCTGTGGAGCTGCTGGATTGAATCCTTGGAATTGCCTGTCCCTTGCTTGTCAGTGTGGTGCCTTCATTATCACTGGTACCAGGAGCTTTGTTGACTGTGAGGTTTGAACTTGTGGCTTTTTCTGGGTTTCTTTGCCGTTTGTTTTTCCTGGATTCCTGGAGAAGATTCCAGTCATCCTCCATGTTTGGGTCAACTTCTACATTGTGGTTCTGATCCTGATTTGGATTGTTGCTTTCTCCAGTTTTGGATAAATGTAGACTTGCAATGCTGGAGCTAAGGGTTGGAATTGAGAAACCTGTCTTTGGTATTTGGAAAGGGGTCACTGTTGGATTGGATTCACAATTGACTGATCTTGCAGTGGGAGTATAGGGGAGCCAAGTGAGGGGATTCATGATGGTGATGTTTGGTCTGAAAATATGGATTACTTTTGATTCTTCTTGGACCTTTCTTGCTCTCTCGGGACACAGTACTATGCTATGATTGATATGTAAGCAAGCATTGCACATAGATTTGGGTTTACCTTTGAAAAAGAATCGAACCCATCCTGTGACTCCTGCTAGATTGCTGACTGTTATTCCTCTTGGCAGAGCTTTGTCTACATCCACTAAGGTTAACACCTTGACAACGTTTCCATGTGAGGGATTGCCGGAGGGGGGATCTATCTTGATAACCTTCCCAACCAAGGCTGCCATCTTAGTTGGTTTCTTTTTTCCGAAGAATTCTGTTGGAATTTGGCTGATGTGATTCCAAGCAGTTGGTGTTGAAAGCTGATTTTCTTCATATCTATGGTTGGATTCCATGGTTCCATTACCATGAGGTGATCCATAAAGGTCCAAGGTCCGGATTGAATGACCTCCTGAACTTCATTACTCGCTCCAAATCTGCAAATGAAGAGGTTTGGTCCCTCTTTCCGGACTTGCTTCAGATGGAACTTATTCCATTTCTTGTAGATTTCTCCTGTTACCTCGAAAGAATCCAGATTTTCCTCCGCAAAAATCTTCCCCACTATTGAGTAACTCCAGTTAGTGTCCTCATCTTCTTCATCATCCTCTTCACTGGAAAGTTCATGATTCATGAAGACCCTTTCCTCTTCTAATTCATCTTCAATGAAACTTTCTCTGGATTTGCTTTTTTCTTTAGTTGCTACCAGGGTTTTGGGGACTCTATCGGCTTGATCTTGCTCCCCAGAGGATCCTTCCCCTGTTTGGATATTTCTAGTTCTGGTATCTAAGATGTTGCACATATTCTTTTCCATGCTTGTGAAATTTGATACAATGCAGAGTTTCTGTTTCCTAAAATTTGGAGCAGAGACAAAATTCTGTGTATGATGGTTTCTTTTTTGATTAGTTTTCTTACTGGAAGAAGGCCTGTGGGTATATGGGGGGGGGGGGGGGGGGGGCAATTTTGTTTGTTTGTTATAGGGATATAAAGGTGATGGGATGGCAAGGGGTGGGAGGTATGGCCTGGATTATTGTTAAGATTTGACAATGCATTGGCCTTCAAAGTACTGAGGTCTGCCTTTTTGAGGGGTTAAGAATAGGGTGTAGGTTGGGGATGGAAGTGATTTGAGTGGACTTTTTGGGTTCTGTTCGCTAAATTCAGATAGGAGCAGCTAAGTGGATCAATGGCGGTGATGTAGATTGAGATGAGGAGAGTTGGTACCTGGAAAGACTGTTGGTCCATAGCTTCGAACGAAGGGAAATTTCACACTTATTGACGAGCACAGGGAAGACAACCCTTTGGAAACAAAACCTGCAAGCACACACAAAACAGGAGGAAAAAGTTAGTTAGCCATTCAATTAGGAAGGGTGAAAATTGTTATGTTGAGGACTCTGGATAGGGTAGGAATTCACTGTTGAAAGAATGGTGATACTATGGCATTTTGACTAGGGAAATGGATTGAGACAAGAAAAAAAAAAGAAAAAAGGGGGGACTGAAGAAGAAACAGGCTGGGGGTGGGAATGGGACTAAATCTTCTGTTGGTGAAAGTTTTCCTGGTTTGTAATCATACTGTTCCTGCCCTGAACTGAAGAGGAATTAATAGCCTAGCTTTGAAATGCAATACATATGAATTGGCTAAAAAACAGATTAGGAAAATTGAACGGTTGAGATCATGTGGATGGAATATACAAAAGTTAGATGCCACTGAAGTGTTCCGAGCGGTGTTGGAGTCGGATTCCGATAAGTCGTCGGAGATTTGGGATAAGGAGATTGTTGAGGTTAGTGTGAAGATTGTGAAGCAATTCTTAGAAGAGTAGTGGTGGTGGTGGTGGTGGCTCTCTGCTCCTGCAGAATTCTAGCCTTAAAAACTCATACTCTAGCACGCTTTATCACTGAAGAAGCAGAGAACTCCATTTTTTGTTGAAGCTCTTTTCACCATTACTCTGTATTTGTTATAAGCCAACGACCTCTGTCCTATGAATACATGCAGCAATTTGTATCACAGTTCTTGAACTTCCATGGCTGAAAGCTAACTTAATTACTACAGTGCAATCTCAGCCTTAGGTGACCTATGTATTGTTGGTTCAATCTTCTTGAAGCCTGGTATGCTTCACTTGCAACGTTGGACTAATGATTTCAACCTTGCTAATCTAAGATCAGTTAGCTACGATTTCACCTCCAGTAAAAAAGAAAGTGTTTCGTTCCCAATATATGTAGTAGAAAAGAACATCATATCCAACAACTCATCAATTCAACCAAATTCAATAACCAAGTACAGGTGAGAAAAAGGGGGAAATACCTGCACATAGCAGGTAGTGGTGGGAGGGTAAAAAGCAGTAGTCCCTCATGGTCAGTCATATGAACCCCGGTCATTATGCAAACAATTTAGTAGGGAGGCTACTTACGCTCTCATCGAGCAGACATATCTAATTTGGCCACATCATTAGTCCCCGTGAAATCAAGCTCCTTTCACTCTCGAATAATGTGTATCCAAGTCATCCAGGTCTCACTTCCCTTAACTTGGTTTATACGATCAAAGTCTTGTAAGAGTTACTTGGCAGTCGTTTCAAAGACCTGGAGCGAATCTGGGCACCCATCTGAAGTATCTACATAGGTGCAGATAGACCCATCAGTCAAACAGATGATAATATCCCCTGAAATGAAGGCCAATGGTAAAAAGAACACAGATTTAATGCGAGTTGCACCCGAGAAATCAGTATAACTCTATATTATAAACAGTGAATGGCCGGTAAATAGGCATTTCTTGGCCAATCATATATTCCGTAATAGGCCCATACACTCAAACAGTCATGAAAACAATATTTCAATCCGTCTTCTGTCACCTTACCTTCAAAAATACAAAAACTGATGGAAAATGACATCATACAGTTACATTTTTACCTCAAATCATGAAGGAATCCACATCTATGAAGACAGTAGTAATACTTGGATAGATTAGGTACGCCATCATAAACAGTCTCCACTAAAATGAAAAATAGGATCAGATATTACTTTAAGCTATATATTAATTTTAAATTCACCACCTGTATATATCAATCATCATATCACCATTCGAGTCTTTCGTTGTGTCATAAAATTGAAACGAACTCCTAGAAACATCACTATGCTTTAAGTTCGCATGATTAATGAAACTAAACCAAAGAAACAACTTGAATTTGTAAGAGAATCCCAAAGTCACCCAAATTACCTTCCATGTTATATGCATTTACTGGCGAGCAATCCGTTTAAAGTCTGACCGACCTTTGTAATGAATTGTACATCCCCGTCTATGATATGTGCCTTTAAAATAGCATTCGCTCCTTGAACTGGTTTGGCATTTGATACAATGTTTGCGAAGTCTGACTGACCTTTGTAATGAACTGTACATCCCCGTCTATGATATGTGCCTTTAAAACAGCATTCGGCCCTTGAACTGGTTTGGCATTTGATACAATGTTTGTGAAGTGCCAGCAAATGACTTGTCTCCGAGTTCATAAATTAGTTGAGCTGGTAGGGGTTCCGCTTTCAAAAGCAAGCGGTTGTCTTTTAATGGGTCTGTTCCAGATATATTTCCACTCAGTTTTGGCCCTTTGACAACTACTCCACATCTGTGTTCTGTTGCATATCTGTTGGATGCTACCATATTAAAGTTCTCAGTTCATCCTATTTGAGATGCGAATTTAATTTTTCCGTTATAGAATCTTCGAATTAAGTCAAAGTGGTGGGGGTGTCCTCTGAAAGTGGGGAATCACTCTATTACTACCTACAATCTAGTGTCTGAAAGTACTATTTCGGCAAAAAAATCTGTGAAAAAAACCTTACTGACATTTTTGTGTCCGGTAGCTGATGGTAGGCTCAATAAAAGTTAACTCAAACTCAAATCAACAAATATCCAAAACCCTTATTAGAAGAACCCTCACCTGAGTCTAACTTCATATTCAGGGAAAGATGGTAACTTCAGTTTATCCAACGCAGCACAAAAGATAAACCCCTCTTCCTCGAAATGCCTGTCAGCTCTCCTACTGGTAACAAACCCAGATTTCTCATCTAATGTTGCAATATTTGACTGCATACGACAATAGAAACCTAATAAAAAGATCAAGAACATAATTATTGCATCAACAAAATCATCCATTATCCTTGAGAATCAGATAATGTATGGAGAGATCCTTAAGAAAGTTAACAACATTCTCATTACACCATCAAGCTTTCATGAGCTAGACTCTAGACTTCGACAATTGAGTGACTACATTGGCTTCTAGTTTGTTTAAAACAATACTCAAATCTGAAAGCAATCTCCCAACTAAAAACAATCAAAATGCAAATGCATCACAGTTCAGAAGACTTGAGAGTAATTGGCTAATATCATCAATTACAACCATGATGCTCCAAACATACAGATTATAAACGAAATTACTGAAATTGATAACCCAATCAGCGAAATTCCAACCCAAAAATTCAATCGAAATTTAAGTTGATCTATAACTTTTCCTGGTTCAATTTGTTGATAATTAGGGTTTACGCAACATCTCTTTCATCAAAAACAAACAATCAAGATTTAACCTACATTTATGTAACACAGAATAATCAAAATAACATAAAAGAATCTGATCAGTCTGACTTACTTGCATAGAAGAGATTTGTATTTCTAATTTTGATGTTATCTTTTAAATCTCTTCAGTATGTAGAAGAGGTAGTACCAATATTCGACTCATCATCTTCGGCCTTAATAATTGTTTGTAAAAAATAACCAAATCTTCATAATTGATGTTGAAGTTCTAAACTTCATCTTGTATATTCAGTGCTTCTATTGAGGGGTATAATCCTCCCAGCTTTAAAACTCATTCACTACGCATATTTTGAAGAGATTTTTAAATAAACTCAAAACCTCATGTTGGTATCAATTGCAATACCACAATCGTTTTCGTCTTGTTTGGTGAGAAGATGCAGATGCAGATGCAGCTTTAAGTGTTGCCAAGAATAAGGAAGCGCCTTTGGAAGAGAAGTAAATTAAATCTAAAAGCTGGGAGGTTTGGGTTGCAGAAGTGAATCAAACCGAAAACCTAGAACGAACGAATCATTTTGAAATATCATCTCTATTTCAGTTAATGGCGAGAGAAAAAAGGAGTAATGGTTTCAGACATGAGTTACCTTTTTTCTTGAGTGATTCACGCGAAATACGATTATTTGGTGGTTTAATGTTGCCCGTTCTTTATATATCCAAAATGTAAGAGCGTCCACGGTCTTGGACCAAACGACGGACTAAACCCATATTTGATCTTTGATCCGTCATTTTCCAAGCGCAGTGGAACGAGTAATAATACTCTTTGATCCGGATTTTATACTGTTTACGATCAAAAATTATCTGAGTTCTGGACCAAACGAAGTGTAGTCGAGCGTACTGCTAGTTAATCGTTTCGTTCTAGGCGCGCATCTAGGTCTCCGTCCACAGGCAGGCGTGCAACCAGAGTTACGTTTTAAAACACGGGCGTTAACTAAAGTTACACCTGATGGGGCGTTCGAACGTCCCATCAGGCGTAACGCCAAACGCACGCCTAAAATCAAGCGTTAGGCTGGAATAACGTCACGCACGCCTAAAATCAAGCGTTAGGCTGGAATAACGTCTGTATTAGGCGTTCGGCTGGATTAACGTTTATAGTGGACGTGCGTATAAGATTACGCCTGTGAATGGAACGTGCGCCTAAGCTAACGCTTGGTGAAGAACAAGAACAACTCACTGTTCCAAAACCTAGTCAAGAGTAAGCATATATCAACGCCTAGTCAAGCGTAAGCATATATCAATGCCTATAAAACCACTGGATTTTACAAATTTTAGATTAAGTGATCTTTACAAATTTTAACTTAGTTAAAGTGTTTCCATTAGAGCATATTCACTGTAGAGATTAACGCTTGATGAGTAAGGATTAACGTTTTCACTGTAAAGCATATTCAAACGGAAGACTAGCCGAACCCTTGATAATTCAAGCGGATAGTTAAGCGTGCGTCCATCATTTTTCGCACATGAACCAGTTGTAGTATACAAAAATGACCGGACGTGTGGCTATGATACCGCCCCATCAGGCGTTCGGCTAAGAGAGCGCCCGTCTCTGAGACGTGCGCGTAGGTGTCCGTCTATTATCAGGTGTTGTTTTAGGTTACGCTTGCCATCAAGCGTTGCTCTACTGGTCTGCCTCAATCAAACGTATTCCTAGACGTACGCCCGTGTGTTGAGACGTTATATTATACAACCGCCCCGCACTATCTTACCCATACACACGATCATTTTTATTTTTTAACCCGTTAAATATGGGACGGACCAAAAAATAAATTTTTTATTCTTTGATCCTTGGGTTTGGTCCAACGCTCTGATATCCTCAAAATCCCTAAATCTCTAGTTCTTGAAAAGTTTCCACAAATGCAGATATATTGTACCTCTAAGCTCTGAATAAATACAATAATTTCATTAAAATTATGTACATATTTTAAACGGAAATGCTATTCGACGCCCCATACAACGCCCTACTCTGTGCCTATGCTAAGTTGCATGCTGATGTGTTAAAAATGGTCAAAGTTACAACAGATGTAACTGATAAATCTAGTGTATTTCTTTCTCTCTCTTGAATTTCACATGTATTTTTCTCTCTCTTGAATCCTGTTATCTTCGTAGTTCTTAGTCTTACCTCCCTTCTCTTTTTTTCTTCGATCTCCATTCTTTTTTTTTGAAAGAACTCAGTAAATCCCATTATCTCAATTTCATCGACTAGTATGAATTAAGTTACAGAGAGATTAAACCGAAGGAATGAAAACCCAAATCAAATGTACAATCAATATTTTTTCCCTTTGTAAATCTACTGAATTTATAGATGTAGATTAACAAACCCAGTCGACATTTGTTCAATTTTAGAAGAAGAAAAAAATGTATCCAATTTTTATAAAGAAAATTGTTCACCGTTGATAAAATTAAGATTGAATATACGGTTCAATTATATTAATATCTACTCCTAAATATTATGTGCTTAAGATGAGTTTTCGTCAAGAGTTAGATCTAATCTAATTCAAGAATATTTTTTTTTTCTTTTAGAATTTTTCTCCCAGGCATAAATCAATGGAGAAAATCACTATTTTATCAATTATCAATAAAAAAAATCACTATCTTCCATAACTAAAGAAGTACACCAGAAAACTACTTAGAAAATGATGAACAACTCCTTGTTTTAAAATAACATTTTCTTTTCTATAGTCCAGATCCAAAACCACGGGTAATCACTCAACTAATTTCTCCCAAATTATTTTTTCTGCATCATCATCGTTGTCGGATCTAAATTTATATCAGGAGTAAAAAGGGATACTATAAAATTTGTATGGTTCTTCAAGAAGAAATTCGTACAAGAGAAATGATTATTCACGTGACCAAAGAACACATCACGATGCCACGTTGGATTGGGAGCAGACTAGGGCGTCGAATAGCATTTCCGTATTTAAAAAAATAAAATAAAACATGTTATTTTTAAAAACTAGGGTTTTGGGTAAGTACAATATTTTTGGAGATATATAAGTGGTGGTCTTGATTTTATCTTGAGAAGTTAAGGAGGGACAAAGAATGACCTGAATTTCATCTTAGGAAGTTAAGGGAAGACAAAGAGTGGTCAGGATAATATGATTTGTTTTAAGGGGAGGATTATAGGATATGTTTCAACGGTTGTGGTTCAATCGAGCTTCGATTGAATAAACAGCTATTCTTCAATTGCGTCATGGAAGGTTTACTCTTCTTCCGTTGCACCACCAAAAATACCCTCCACCTCCAATGCTATTAACATCTGCAAACAATTGCATGAAACAACATATAAGATTTGAGAAAGAGTTTTGTACAAAGACAACGATGAAGAAAAACCTTAGCCGTTTCTCTTGAAGACCAACAAAAACTCAACTATTAATCAAAGAAAAATTCTTCCACCATGATTAGACCTCAAGCTTTGCATCGTTTCGTTCGATATAAAGCCATTATCTAAACCATTAATCGAAGAAAAACTTTTCAATCTTGATTCTGAACCATTTGTTTTCTCAATTTTAACTCAAACCCATTCGTCTTAAACCAATTTATTTTTTTATTTTGTTGTTACGGCTGTAGTTAATCGTTTATTTTTATTTAGTTGCGAGGATTTCATTTTATACAACTTTGACAGGTAAAATTAGGGTTTGAAGCGACTAATAAAACAAAATAAGGTCACTAAGAAGTAATATCAGCACACCCCTTATCTATATATTTTCTTTAATGGCTAACATGTCCTTGATTAATTAGTGTTAATGTTGATCGATTAGTTAGTTAATTTTAGTTATAGTTAGTGTTAGAAAAATATTTAAGTTATAGTTTTAGAAAAGAAATAGAGAGTGCGTTAGAGAGGAAGAAGAAGAAGAAGAAGAAGAAGAAATTTGGGGAAACCAGGTTTTACCTAAAATCAATAACAAACATGGATGAGTATGAGGAAGAAGGTAAGAAACATCATGAAGAACATAATATTTAAGGTTCGATAGCGTTTAGAGATGACGATTTGGGATATTTGTTGGATGATCAAAATTTTGGTTGAAAGAAAACCTAGACGGCGATTTAGCGAGAGAAAACGATGAATCACATCAAAATGAAGATAATAATGCATCAAAAAATCAGGTATTGTGTTAAGAAGCTCAAAAACCCACTTTGTATGCGTTTGTATGTGATCGGTAACAAAAAAAATTCATTTTTGCATGCATTTAATGCCATGGACTTCCCAGAATCGGTAGATCATGGAGTACCATATCTACCGGTTACACACTATTGTCCCAAAATTATGGTATAATTGGTAGTCTCGTGAATATTACTTACTACCGATTAAACAAAATCCCCAAATTGAATTTTGTTCGAATTTCTGTTTGCATAATCGGTAGTTTAGGAATAATTATTATCTACCGATTATGTTTGTCGCCCCAAAAATGAATTTCTCCAAACCTATAAATTTTATATTTTGCTAACTTTATAATCGGTAGTATATTGTATATCGTTATCTACCGATTACATTGTAACCGGTTGCTGTTTAACAAATTAAACCTTCGATATACTTGTTTTTGTGTACAAAACTTGTCTTGATTTCCTTCTATAATCGTTAGTACGGGAACATAATTAACTACCAATTGTTGTTAATCGGTAGTAAGGGGATATAGTTAACTATCGATTGTAGTTAATTGGTAGTACGGGAACATAATTATCTACTGATTATTGTTGTCTAACTCATTGCTATTTTATGTAGATTATTGATTGGTTAATCATGTTTCATACGAGGGTCCTGATACTTCCCTACACTATGCAAATAATTTGGTATGCTACCTACCCACTCTTGCCTTGTTCTAAGAATATATGTTACATGGTTAGGCTTATGATATTTTTTTTTGTTATATGCTATTAAGATATTTGGAAGTAAGGCGGAGGCAAAGGAATGGCTTATCAACAAGGCAAAAGAGAAGATGTGCGTTGTAGTTCAGAACAATTGCGTGAGAGTTGATCGATTTGAAATGATTTGTGAGAGAGGTGGCGAGCGAAAGAGTCACGTGGGAAGGGATTGTAAATATGTAAAAAAGACGGAGAGGAAATACCGAGGTAATTCAAAGAAGATTGGATGCCCATTTAAGATTATCTTCAGTAAGCCCAACGTAAGGAAGGTAAAGTATGGAAAATGTTTAGAGTTGCTAATGGTGGTCACAACCAAAAAGATCCGGAAAGTCTTGTTGGGAACGTAATGGTTGCCAAGTTAAAACCAAAGGAAATGGAGACGGTGAAGTCCATGAAGAACGTAATGAAAGCGAGTGCAATCTTATCTAAGATAAAGGCGGACGACCCCAACAACTTGTCTTCGTTGTCTACAATTAAGTCGGTGCTAACAACGATTAAAAGGACGGAATGGGATGGTCGAATGGTTATGCAACAATCAGAGTGGTTAGCCGAGAAACACAATTACAAGTTAAGAAAAGAAGAAAGGGATGGTAAGGTGATTCGTATTTTCTTGGAACATCCGAAGATGATCCAACTGGCTCAATGCTTTCACCAAATTTTGTTGATAGATGTTACTTACAAGACAAACAGGTACACCATGTCGTTGTTGAACACTGGTTGCCACACTACGGACAAATGCACATTTACTGTGGCGTGGGTTTAATGGATGCTGGGAACAATGCTATTTTCATTTGGATGTTGCAAACATTAAGGTCGATTTATAATATCGATCATTTTCCAAGGGTTATTATAACGGATAACGATCAAGCCTTGATGAATGCAATAAAGGTAGTGTTTCCGGAAGCCCAGAATTTGCTTTGTATGTGGCATATTCAATGCAACATCAAATCCAATTGGAGACATTATATCCAAGCTAAAATATTAAACAAAGGTACAAAGAGGTCGAAGGAAAAGGATAAACGTATTAGTAAACTAACCGTGGAAGAAGAAGAGAAAAGGTTAGCTGATGAAAAGTGGGTCAAGGATGGAATAAAGTGGTCTTTATTTCTAAAAGCATGGGATAAGCTAGTTTGATCGATGACGGAGGAAGTTTATGAATACAACTTGAAGAACTTTGAGGATGACTGGGGCAACAACTGTCGCAAACCAGTTAAATATTACAAAACACAATGGTTGGGACCGCATAAGGATATGTTTGTGTTGGCATGGACATATGAATATCAGAACTTCAAGAACGAGGCAACAAGCATTGCAGGGGGGTTCCATGGATGATTAAAGAAAATACTAGTCGTAGTCAAATAGGGTTGTGTCGGTCCAAGAAGCAATATGAGTTCAGCAATCGTGACCTCACTAAGATTTACGGTTCAATGGAAAAAAAGTCGGCATTAATTCCCGTTGGCATATTTAAAACATTAAAATCTTTTAAGGGGTATAGTTTACAAAGTTTATTGGTGGGCAATAAATTTTATGATACAACAATTGGAGTTGTACAGAGATCACGATGATGAGACTACGGTGCAATTGCAAGACGATGATAGGTATTGGACTCCCGTGTCGTCACATGCTTGGTAGGTATATTGAAGTGATTGATATTAATGATATTCATCCCTTTTGGAAGCAATTATCTTTCACTCCAAGCACCCAGGTGGTTGATGGTGCGTCGTTCGTGGAGACGAAAATGTTTGCACGCTCGAGCGTTACTCTACGTCAAATGGGACACAAGAGCAAATATTGATGCACCATTTAGAGGAAGCCCTCCACCCATGTCTAATGGTTGTTGAAGAAACAATGAAAGGAAAGGCGATGGGTAGGCCGAATACCGAAATGCCAAGGTCAATTCAAATAAAATAGTTGAAGGAATGGTTATCTAGTCAACGAGAGCTTTCTAGGCATGAGCATACTGAAGCTAATTATCAAGATGTGTCGGCTCTAAGGAAAGGGGTCATCCAAGAAAGGATCAAGTGGACCAAGATCACGAAAAGTCAAATCTAAGGTCTCTACGATTCCTTCTCAAGTAAGTCAAACCCAACTTATACACGGAAGACGAAATCGAGGTTCGTATACAATATACGATGAGTATTTGGAACAACTCTCTCTACTCAATATACCATTTGTCTTGTCCGCCGACGATGTCGATGGGGATGGCAACTGTGGTTTTCACGTTGCTTTAAAAAAAAGGAGACTTTAGTGAGGCGGTTACCGAGAGTATCACCCAATGACGATATTTAACAAATAAGATGGCCGTCCAACTATTGGAGGATAAGGAATTTTATATTGTAATGATGACAGAAGGAGATAGACATGTTAGAGAACAAGAGTTCAAAGAGTTATATACTCGTGTAAAATGCCAAAACGGATTGAAGACAATCGGATCCAAATATTGGATGGTAATGCCGAAATATGGGTATCTTTTAGCGGATGTATTGAACTGCTTGATACATTATTTTTGTCCTCCTTCCTTAGGAGTGAGTGTTACATTTACACCCACAAGGACGGTTTGTGATGAGTCGGTCAAGAATAGACGAATCATTATGGCATGGGTTAATAGCAATCATTTTATCGGTTTAAGGTTAAAGGATGATTGTCCATTACCTCCATTGAGTAGGTGGTCGGATTACTTGCCAACTAACCATTGCAAGGAGTGGTTGAAGAAATACGAGTCCAACATGGAGCGTTGGGATCGTTTAACAAACTTTTTCAAGGACCCAATTGATTTGACCGAGGATGGTGAGTAGTTTAGTTGATCATGTGATTTTGAACATTGGTTATAGACAAATATTAATGCAATGTTTTATGATCATTAACAAAAAAAAATCATTTTTGCATGCATTTAATGCAATGGATGTCCCAGAATTGGTAGATAATGGAGTACCATATCTACCGATTACACATGCATGTGACAAAATTAGAGTATAATCGGTAGTATCGTGAAGAATGATTACTACCGATTAGACAATCGGTAGTGGGTGAAAATTTTTTCTATCGATTTAGAATCGATAGTTTGTAAAATCATATATCTACCGATTGTGATTGTATCCAAAATTGAATTAAACTTAAAAAATTTGCAATTTTTAATCGGTAGTTTAAAAATCAAATTTATCTACCGATTCCATTGTAATCAATTATTTTTTAACAAATTAATCCTCCGATTATACTTGTTTTTGTGTACAGAACTTGTCTTGCTATAATTGGTAGTACGGGAACATAATTAACTACCGATTTTTCTATAAACCCACGATCGGTAGAAAGTATCAAAACTTATCTACCGATTTTACTGAATTATAACCGATTTTGTACCCTATTTGGCAAGAATAAATAGTCGTTTGAACAGTGTACGAAGAATTTTTTTTGAAAATTTAGTCGTTTCACTAGCCTTTTGGCGTTTATTGTATATAAAAGGAATTCTTCTCTCAACAAAAAACCCCACAATTCTCAAACTAACTCATTTTTCTTCATCTTCTTAAAAAACCTCACACTTCTCAAATATGGCTACTAGCTGGTCCACCAAGGAAGATGTTGCAGCTGTTCGGGCGTGGGTGGTTACCACGAAGCATGATTCTCATCTAAAAATTAACTTTTCTCAAACCGTATAAGCTTTTTGAAACCGGATTTTCCAACTTTTTGTGGGTTTAGATGGCAATGGAGGTGGAAGAACATGGAACGTGGTTAGGGATAGATTCGAACAACTCTATGATCGTTGTGATTGTTTTGGAACTGATTTGTACAATGCCAATTTTAGTTTCCCTGAGCTCGACATCAATGGATATGTAATTATATCTCGAATAGATGTTAAATCAATGATGATCTCAATATAATACTAACAAATTGTTCATTACTTTTTTCAGACTCCTTATGCTCTTAAGGACAATAGGGTAATGTATGGCAGAAAGTTCACGCATTTTGCATGCTATGATGTATTGAAAGAAAATGACAAGTATTTTGTCATGAGTATTTCAATGACGACTATTGGTCAATTAGGCATCAAAACTAATCAAGTGTAATGTTACGATCTACTTTATGTCTTTAAATTCAATGAAAGAAGCCAAATAACTTTATTCCGTGATTCATATTTTGTCTTGGATAATACCCATCACCTTAAGCGGCATGAACGAACCTTAAACGAGTTGAATCTGTCCATCACCTTAAGGATATTGAAATGAGCTTCGTAACAGTAATTTGATCGCTTCCATCGTCGCTATTCCTCGAGAGATATCGCTATAACTTCATCATTAGTTTCACCCCTCAAACGATATCGATTGACAAGATAAGTTAAATTCACAAATGGATCAACTTCTCTGCTTATGCAATTAAATCAAAAAAAAAAAATCATTTCTATTACGGTTATTGGGGTTACCGGTGTCAACGCAAAAATGTTCGTGAATACTCTCCAAATAACTCATACTCATTACACTATTTTTCCTATGTTTTCTCCTCGCCTCGGATAGAATTGCATATAACGCATAAATAGCGATAAATCTTCTTCTATCGTGAACGGTTGAGCCATTAATCTTGAAGATGATTACTTCGATGTTGAAGAATTAAAAAGTATTGGAGGTGCATAAATGAGAAGATGTCACCCTCCTTATATAGATTGGAGTCCCAACGACTCTTTTTTTATAAAAAAAAAAAAACCGTTGAGACCTGGTGTAACAAGAGTGTACAGAAAATGTATACACTAAGTTCGTATGAATATAAACAATCAGAAGTATCGGGATCACCATTATCTACCGATTTATGCAATCGGTAGTCTATAAAACTTTATTTACTATCGATTATAGATGTTGCCCAAATTCGAAATTAAAAATGTTCATAATCCATAATCGGAAGTCGCAGAAAATGTATTTACTACCGATTGTAATATAAAATGTGTCCAGAAACCAATCAGTTCTATCATCTTAATCGTTACATAATTAACACCCGATTGTACTCAACAAGTATAATCGGTAATCAAATAAAAAAATTTACTACCGATTGTATATATTGCCCAAAATTCAAAATTGAAAAAAATATCAAATTTCCAATAATTTCATACTCTATAATCGGTAGTCTAATAAAAAAATTTAAAATTTCTAACATTTTCATACTCTATAATCGGTAAGTCTATGAAATTTTTTTACTACTGATTGTAAATGTTGCCCCAAATTTAAAATTGAAAAAAATATCAAATTTCCAACATTTTCATACTCTATAATCGGTAGTCTAAGAAAAAAATTTACTACCAATTGTAAATGTTGCCCCAAATTCAAAATTACAAAAATATCAAATTTTCAACATTTTTGTACTCTATAATCGGTAATCTAAGAAAAAAAAAATAGTATCGATTGTAAATGTTGCCCCAAATTCAAAATTGAAAAAATATCAAATTTCCAACATTTTCATACTCTATAATCGGTAGTCTAAGAAAAAAAATTCCTACCGATTATAGAGTATGAAAATGTTGGAATTTGATAATTTTTTCAATTTTGAATTTGGGGCAACATGTACAATCGGTAGTCTAAGAAATTTTTTTACTACCGATTATAATGTAAAATGTGTCCAGAAGCCAAGCAGTTCTATCATTAGGTGTAATCGGTAGATAATTATCAACCAATTTTAGATCAGTAGGTGTAATCGGTAGATAGTTATCTACCGATTGTGGATCAACATGCTTAATCGGTAGGTGATGCAAACCACTTATCTACCGATTTTAATGTAAAATTTCAACAAAGTTACCTATTAATTGCAAATCAATCGATAATTCACAAAAAGAACATAAAATTCATTCATCATCCATAAAATAATCCATTCATCATCCAGAAAGTAAACATAATGTTAGAACATTAAACAAGTTTCTTGGAAATCAAATGAAAATGATGTCCTCTAACAAGACAACCACAATCTAATTTCTAGATTTTTTGGTTTTAGTACGAGGACGACGAGCACCAGGAACATATCTTTAAGCATCAGGGACATTGGCTTCACCATCAGCACTCGATGAACCACGAGATATTTTAATGTGCTTTGTTGCTAGCCTTTTAGGCTTCTTCAAAGCTTTCTCCCCAAACTTGTTTGCATAAGCTTCATTATCAATGTTATCTATTAGGTATTTATGCTCTTTCATCTTATCAATTGATAAAGGCACTCCCGCATTTATGCACCCAGCAATCTTCTTGGAGAAAAACACAAACCTTTTTTTCTGTTTTTATGCAATAACAATCAAATGATTATTATCTAAAATATTGAGCCGTAATATTAAAATCAAAAGGAAATAACATTACGTACCAGCCTTTCATAACCAGAAGGTTTTTCTTTGATGATACAAGTATAATCGGACACCTTGGTGGTCTTTCTTTTATCTTCACAGATCATATGAAGATGAGAATGCTCCCGGTACCATACCATATAGCCTGGATCTACTTCATCATCTCGGTTGACAGGTCTCCCATCGTTGATCCTATATTGCATCTTGTTATTCCAATCTTCAACGGATAGGTTACCAGAGTAAACTACTGTGATAGAGTCCTTACCACATACAAAATTCTCCACGTCCAATTTGAACCTGCCACGCATGTGACTCTAAGGTTCTTCCTGGACATAACCGATTTGACGCATCACCCTAGAGGCATTGTACATAACATATCCAGTGGGATGCCACAATGGTCCATAGTAAAACGATAATCATACATTTCCGATATATGTCCACTAGCTCGGTCTTCCATGTATGGATCAAAGCATACATCTTTGTACGCCATCAAGTCTAATTTCCTCCTTAAAGAAATCAACTCCTACTCTTTAGACCTTGAACGGTTGTTGTCGAAGATGTATTTTGTTCCTCTAGGTGTTCCTTTTTCCTATATCGGATTCTCTTTGTCCAACTCGAGGGACAGGAAGTGGTCATAGATCCATGTCTACTGTACATATCAAACCAAGTATGAGAAAATTGATTCTTAAAAGAAAAATAAATAAATAACAATCAAAGCATCAATAGAGTTACCAAAATACCTGTAGTAGGCTCACATTCCCGGTAATTTGGCTAGTTGATTCCCTCGATGCCTTTCTTAACTCCTCCATCAAGAACGCATGGCATGCGGTGCCCCACGAGTAGTCACGAACTTTATTGAGAGGATGCAAAAGTTGTAGAAGGTTGGCGTCAACCCGGTTGCCACTACAATTGGGTAAAATGACACATACCAAAACACATAGGAGATATGCAGTGGCTGCAGCATTCACTTCGTCGTCGCCAAACTCTGGTTTCATTTTTTTCTTTATTCTTGGTGCTTTTGAACATATTTATCAAGTGAACCATGCTGAACTGTCTAGTTTTGTAACGAAAGCACCGGTTGAACTCAACGTCTGATGTCGCTCGATCCCAACCAAGACAATTTCTAAGTGTAAAAATAAAGTTGTTAGCAGCTTAACTGCTTTACGTAATCAAACTTGACGGTTGTACCATGGTCAGTTGGTTCTTCTTCTTCTAGGTTTTTAATTCTTGGAACACTTGGTTCTCCTTCTTCTTGGTTTCTAACTCTTGGAACACTTGGTTGAGTTTCTTCGGTGATAGAGATTCCACTAGCGTTCTTTTCTCTTCTTGCACTAGCTGTTACTTTCTTACCCCCTTCATGATGAGGCCCCGAAACAATTGTATTTTGGGCTTTCTTAGCTCGCTTTTCCCTAAGAAAACAAAATAAAGAACAATTATTTCCAAGAGGACACTATTTAATCACTACATAATCGATAGATAAGGTATATAAAAATCAACAAGATTGTTCATAATCGGTAGTCAAATAAACAAACTAACAACCGATTGTTCATAATCGGTAGATCGGGACCTAGATTATCTCCCGATTATGCATAAAAATTGGAACATAAAACTCTAAGCTATGGACACACATATAATCGATAGTCAAATAAACAAACTAACAACCGATTATGCATAATAGGTAGCTCGGGATCTACATTATCTACCGATTATGCATAAAAATTAGAACTATAAACTCTAAGTTATGGACACATATACATCGGTAGTCAAATAAACACAATAACAAACGATTAAAACAATCGGAAGTCAAATACATAACCTATCTACCGATTGAAACCATCTAACATAATCGGAAGTTAACAACTACTACATATCTACCGATTGAAACCATGTAATATAATCGGTAGTTAGATAAAAAAAAATAACTACCGATTAAGCGTAAATTTTGTTACAGGAAGACAATCGTTAGTTAATGACTAAATCTAACTACCGATTATCGTCGATGTTTTTGAGGAATCACTAACTTTCATAATCGGGAGTTTAAACCTATACAAAACTACTGATTAAGCCTAAATTTTGGTACAGAAAGACAAAGACAGTTTCCCAGCGCCAAAGGTTCTGGCACAAGGTATCCTATTGATCTGAGAACATGGGAGATGCTTTGACTACTCTGATCAACAACATCTCTAGCTAATAGAATTTAACGAGGGAACCGCGTCCGTATCAGTCGAAGGAAGGCCCTCCCTGAGTCACTTCCGCCCCGTAACTCCCATGCCCTTTCTTGGTCGGACCAACCCAACCGGCGATTTCCGACAAGTCTTTCAGCATTTGGAGAGCGGAACTACAAGAAAGCTTTTTATGACTAAATCTAACTACCGATTATTGTCGATGTTTTTGAGGAATGAAGAACTCAACCATAATCGGTAGATAAATACAAACACGAAACTACCGATTATATCAAATAACCGAAAACCCTAGAAATTATATTGACGATTTCATTAGATTGAAGCAAAATATACACAAAAAATGGTAAACCCTTACCTTATTGGAGCAATTAGATAGTTCTGGAGAGGCTGATTGTCGGAATCAGTCTCCGTATCTAGATCATCATCTTCATGTTCTTCATCTTCTTCACTATGTTCTTCAACGATCTCTCTGTTTCTTATTCTCTCGGCAAAATTTGGCCAATTAGTATTATCAGCTTGACGGCTTGTTTGCTTCTGTCGAGCCATCTTTAGATTGTAATTCCAACGATGAATTGGTACGACGAGGATTATTTTTTTATTGCACAATCGGTAGATAGAACAAAGAGAAGAAGAAGAAAAACTATTTCTAATCGGTAGTTAGAAATGAAATGAGTTTAGATTTAGGTTTTATATTTTTATTAGTGAAAGGGTATATAAATATTTTTTTGATTAGTGAAAGGGTATATATGTATTTTTACCCACCATTAGATTATCCCATAGCTATATCTATTGGATGGATATAAATAAGTCGTCCCAAATTCTTTTTAAGTCGCCCTCAAAATCACCAGGTTAAATAACTCTTATATCTGAGGAGGTAGATGTTTATTAAATATATATTTTTTTGGCAAAAATGATTCTCTAAGATGATTCGCCAGTTCCATTTAGGCAACACTGCGATGCTCATGATAGCTTTTGTGCACCTTTTCCACCCAAATGAAACTCCTCACTTTCCTCGCTAACAACTCGATAACGGAAATGGGAGCAGTGGGAGCCTCACGGATGAGGAGATATAGGTATGCGCCTCGATTTTCAACATCTAATTTCTGGCCAAAATGTGGATACCAAATTTGCTTTGATTGTGCATGCTGCATAGGTGGAGGAAAAACACTATAAAAAAAGATAATCTGGGAAGAGATGAATAAGGAGTATATTGAGGTAATCATTCATCTTTGTTACAGCCTACAGGGTCATTTCTCATTTGTCTGTAAGCATCAATCCTCATGATGTTTCTTTTCTTCAATTTTACTTAACTATTACAAAGATGTTCCTCTCCAATTTCGAAGTAGAATAAATTCGTGTCAGAAAAATAAAAGGATTAAGATAAATTATGTGGCTTAGTTCATGTTATCAGGATATATTTGTTGGAACCTCTGTAGGGGTTTGCTTTAGTTGGTTGGGGTCGAAAGCAATTGATGGAGAAAACTCCATTTTGAGTTGTAGTAAGTAGATTAACAATTCCTAATGGGTCCGGTTTTCACCACTTTAGAAACATAAATAAATTGACAATCAGATACTCTCTGCGTTTGTGTCTGTAATTTTCTGAGTATGATTCAAGTTGGGTTAATACAAATTTTGATCCAAATTACTTGGTGTATTTTGCAGGTGGCACAACTGCACAAGAGATTGTTGGAGAAAATGAGTTTCAAACTAAATTAATTTTGGTCTTGGATGCTCACTCATTTCCTTGAGTGAATGAAACTCTTTAGTTTAGTCCCATAATTGGGTATTCTAGAGAAGGATTCCACTATGGGTGGAATGGGGTGGACAAATAATACATGGGCTAACTTATGTAATGGGCTACCTATGTATTGGGCCTACGAATTAGACATCATCCATGATCCATTATTTTACAAGAAATCCTAAACCCTAAAGGTTTCCAAAACCCTAATCTTTTCTCTATAAATATAAAACGGTTTTCAGATTTAAAGGGGATCTATAAAAAACGTTTTTGATTGATTAATTCATTTTCTTCCCTGTTGCTAAGTTCAAGAGTGGGTAGTTTGTATTGTGCTAATACAAGCTATATCGGGCAGTCTTATCCTGGACACATCTTCGCACATTGGGGTTTAGCATTGCTCTTCATGAGTATACCCGCGAACTAATGTGTTAGGGACAACTTGTTGAACCTGTGATTCTGCCCTCGTAGTTTTCCGTGGTAGAGTTGGTTTTCAATTCAGTTCTTTATATATATTATTCTGATACATCTAACGTTGTTGTTCATTGTTACAAGATTCCAACAGAGATAAGGTCCGAAGCTAAATATCAGAGTGATTTGATTTCTCCACAGGTAATCTTCTTTTTTTCTATCATTTAATTCTTTCAAAATTTCAATTACTGGAATGTGCGGCTTAGAATGTTTATGATGATTCAGAATTTCAATCACTGGAATGCTTAGCTTAGAATGTTAAGTTTATTCTTTCAATTTTATGGGTTTGTATGTAAGAAAATTATGGGTATTAGTTTAAATTTTTATAATATTGTGGTTCAACATAATTATTCAATTGGTTTGTGAACTGGTTGTAGTAACATAATTGCTTAGTGTGTGGAGGGTAGTGTGGAAGTCAGATCAGTTGATCGTTGTCATGCGAGAAAAATTATCGCTATTGGATGCTTACATAGGATTGTAATTTAGTGACTTTTTAGTGTATTTTGAATCTTTTTTATTCAATTTCTGAAACTTAGCAGAGGCTTAATATGGTTTACATCAAAATATTTATAGGCATGTACGAAGTGGTATATTGATAAATACATGATAATATGATGATGTATAATAATTAGTATACTCATTCCAGGGTCATCTTACTTCACTCTGTGGGTTTTTTTGCCTACTATTTCAGAAAGACTAAGGAGCAGAAACCCTAAGTATGGTATCTGTAAGTCAGCAAACCTGCTACCTCGGTGTAGCTTTGGATATCAGAAATAATTGATTTCTATATCAAGCTGAAGAGCATTCCTTTCTTTCTCAATTGAAATAGACAATGCAGGAGACCTTTTTGTAATGTATATTTTCATCTTTTGAATGTGAGTGTGAGTTTTGAGGGGGGATTTATAGAGTTTAAAAACGAAGAATGGAATATGATTATTGTGTATTCTAAAGTTAATGAAGTTGAGTTCTGTGATGCCTTCCGTAAATTCTCTATTGCAAATGGATTTGCTTAATGCATGAATTAACGCAATGCAAGTCGCGCCAGAAATAATCAATTAGGAATATATGGATTTAACTGCATCTTACTTCAGTCTAGGGTTTCAGTGTGATGTTCATTCCTCCATACAGATTCTCTTTCACCGACTATGAAGACTTGGAGTCTAACCTTCAAAATGATTATCTCACAGGCAAAACAAACTACTCATATATAATGGATGTAGCGTTATCTTCACCTAGGGTGGGAGTCACTGACCGTTTGCACTTTTGGATTGCAGATGTAGTAAGCTTACTGTAGACAATAACCAACACTCAACAATCCCATACACCTGGTGGGCATCCATGCTGGTATCTGGTTTTTACCCTTTTCATTTCACCAATTAGGCCATATGAACATGCCAATATGTCCTTAACCACACAACAATTTCCTGTGTTAGGAATAAGAAACGGAAGATTACCCTTTGGGGTTGAACGGCACATCAGCTGGGGAATGATCCAATTAGTCCAGACTCCAACCCAGGTTCTGCAGCGGTTGCTTTTTGCTCCAATTTTGTGCAGAAAAATCAAGGTTAGACTCCATCTTTGTTTCTCTGTTTGCATATTTGTTTGTTTTTTTTAATTACTTCTCCATTACCAAGGTACTCTATATCAGTTACTCTATTTGCATATAGCTTTTGCTTTTAAAGTGCTTATCCAGACCACTATCAATATATTTTAATGTCACTTACGCAGGGAAGTTCACCCTCTCCTCCACACTAATACCACCAGAGTGTGCACCAACATTGCCCTACCAGAAGTTGCTGAACTCCGGGAAAAGTTGAGTCCCAAAACATTGGCCTACCATGCAAGACTTTGCTTTGCAGCAGCTATAGCACCAACTTGAGGATCAAATGGAGTTGAATTTAGATAAGTTTCTTTCGTTATTTCCATTGTTAATAGAAATTTAGTATCATTGTTAGAACGATTTTCGTTTGAAAATGGTCTTGAAATTGATGATTCTAAGAACAATCGACAGTAAAAATGAAAAAGAAGGTTGTTTTTTTTAAAAAAAAAATCGGGTTCGGATGAATGTAAAAATGTAAAACGAAACATGGGTCTCCAATCCCTATGTCGTGGGTTCAATTCTTACGAAGCATGTTGAAATGAATGACTTGGAAGTGGCTCAAGGGAGAGTTTTAATTTGACACTCCCAAACTTACAAATATCAACAGCTTTATTTCATTGAGACAATCGGTAGAAGAAACTGCAGTGATAACAGGAAAAGATGATGATGTGCATGATGACATGCCTAATCATGGACTTCCCCTGGAAACCTCTGACAATAAGAAGGAAGTACTGAATCTATTGATCACAGTTCTGTGATATTCGTAACTACTAACCTCTACTGTCCAGGATCTAATATCTTTCGTCTGTTAGATGAATATTCTTGGACATAGTATCAAAATGTATCAATATAGCTCTGATAGCGTCTAACTCTCTTAATTCCAAGAAAGATAAATCTATAGATTCTTGAATCCAAGTGGAGAAGAAATTGCAATCATGGTTCTCTATTTATCATGTCATTCAAGCACAAAATACCCGAAAAATAGCACAAAATATTAATAGGGGAAAACTATAACAATATATAATCTTATAAATTATTTTTTTTATAGTTGGTTCAATACAACAGCAAAAGATATTATATGTCTGTGCACATTGGTTAAGTCCTAGTTCCAAATAAAGTCAAGATTATATGCTTAAAATAAACGAAATAAATATTTCAAAAATAATTAAACATGCTATTTTTAAAACCTAATCGTAATTTACGTTTCGAATTTACCTAAAAATTTAACTATTTGAGATTTTTAACGAATTTTTCCGGTAATTCTTAGATTTACTAGCTAAAATAAACTGAACGGGGAAAATAAAATAAATAAAAATTTAGTTTTTACTAAACTTTGTCTCAAACATAGAAATTAATAAAGACTGCTTCAGTATAAAACATCAAAATTATAAAACAAATCTACGTCATGTAAAAAAATAATAATCTCGGTTTATCTTTTTTATTTTTTCCTTTATATTTGTTGGTTTTACAAATCTATTTTTAGTAATCCAGTTGATGTAAATCCGGCGGTTTTGATTTTATAAAAACCATGTAAACATGGTATAAGAATTTTTATAAAATTTCAATCAATCAGAAATAAGAGTTTCGTCGACCAACTAATATAAAAAAAAGGATAAACCAACCTTACAACCTTTTAACGTGGAGCAAGAGATCAAATTGATTTTATAAATATTCAACGGCCACTAAGATAAACTGTTTTTTAACCAATCAAAGAGAGTTTCGTTGACCGACTAATAGGGATGAAAGGTGTGTGCAAATCTGAACGTGGAACGAGGGATGAATCTGAACTTATTGATGATAACTCAAGAATCCTATAGGCAAATTACATTTGCCTAGAAATTATGTGATTCATTCCCAAAAAAAAATTGACGCGGCCTTCGCCGCAATAATCAATGGCAATTCAGACCTACCTAAAGAAGAAACATGTGTCCGTCCTTGACCTCGAGTGACCTCTTCAACCGTTTCATTTATTCTTCTCGTCTCTCTCACACTCTTCTGAATCTTATGCTTAAACCCTAATCCTCAATCCATCTCGCCATGGCTGCTACATCAAGAGGTCTCATTTCAAGACTTAGGGTTTTCTCAATATCATCACTATCAATAACAACAAGAGGGGTAAATCAGATTAGATGATTATTCAGTTCAGAATCATTGGTTGATGATAGTAATGGATCATCATCGTCAACGATAATCAAAGCAAGAACAAGAGTAATGACACCAAATTCAAGAAGAACGGGAGCAATAGCTGTTAAATGTGGAATGGCTGCACTTTGGGATAAATGCGGAGCTAGGCTTCCAATTACTATACTCTGGTCTGGTTAGATGATAATATTGTTTCTCAAGTTAAAACTATTGATAAAGAAGGGATATTACATCTTTACAGGTGGGGTGTGGGCAAAAAAAGGAGAAACATTCGACAAAACCTGAAGTGGGTCATTTTAGAGCTCAAGGTGTACCAATGAAGAGGAAATTGATGGAATTTCCAGTAACTGAAGATGGGCTTTTGCCTGTTGGTACTCCTATCAGTGTCCGTCATTTTGTTCCGGGGCAATACCTTGATGCTACAGGAATATCCCTTGGTAAAGGTTTTCAGGGTGTAATGGAAAGACACGTTTTTAGGGGAGGGCCTGCATCTCATGGTTCATCATTATTCCATAGAGGTGGTGATTCTACTGGTCAAAGAGATGTTCCTGGAAAAGTTTTCAAGGGGAGAAAGACGCCTGGGCGAATGGGTGGGGTGCAAGTCACGGTAAAAAATGTTTGGGTCTACAAAATTGATCCAGCAAGAAACTTGATGTGGGTGAGAGGCCAGGTTCCTGGTGCACAAGGAAACTTTGTATTTGTAAAGGATGCTTGCTACAACAATCCAGATATCTCAACTCTTCCTTTCCCAACTTACTTTTCCCCCAGAAGAAGAACTGGAACCTCTTGTTGCTGATCTTGGAGAACTAGATCTGTTTATGGCTGCAGATTAAGCAATACGTTTCCTATACCGTCCAAGCTAGTCTTTCTTTCTTTTTAGCTGCTCGATTGCAGTTTAAATATAGTTGTCAAAATGGAAGAATCACGTGAGAAAATTCAGTGCTTCTATTTTTCCCATAATACTTACGATTACGAGGAGGTTGGAGACAAAGGGAAGCATAGCCCAACATGTAAATTGTTGAGTTTTATCGAGTCCAAGATGTTTTCTGCAGGATTTTTTTTTCTTCTTCAATAAGTATTTGAATTTTTGATCAGTTCTTAAATTGTATTTGCTTTTGAGTTTTAAATTTGTGCCAAGTTAAATGTTTACGTCTTGAGCAAGTATTGTTCTGTGTTTTGTTTTCCTTCGAATGATAAAAGAATACCCAATTTGAAGTATTGAACCCCTTTAAACCTCAAAAAAGAACAAAAAAAAAAGTGCGACCTCTTCAAGTCGTGGCTGAAAGTTGTTTATATGGAGATCAATTTGATAAAAACTATCCTACAAATAAACTCTTGGAACATCATGGTTTACGTCAATCCTCTCTTTTCAGAACTGTCCATCGAGTACATATGTTTGAACAAGCAAATTAAACCGAAACCATCTTATCCTCTTCATTTGGATACACATGGATATGATCCGGAGCGGGACAATGAGGGTTGAAGGGAAGTCGAACCCAACATACTCCACTCTGTGTATCCTGAAAAACACCACTGTCACGCTATTTTGTTGATGTATTGTGGATTACAACACTCCCTGCAGATGCCTGATTTGCAGCACGGTTGCTCCCAAAATTCTTTCTATTTGATTCTCTTGCTATTCTCGAACCAAACTGCGTAGAGAAGAAGAAGAGAGAATCTACGTTGATTAACCACTTGATCACCTTTCTTGACCACAACTAAGAACTTAAATTATTGTCGTTTAACAAGGTAATGTACCTGGATTGCTCTCTTGGGGAGGAATGCTGCTGCTTCTAAACCCAACAGCTGTGCAACCTTCAGAAAATCAAGTTAATAGAAAATCATTCACTGAGTAAGAGCAGATCAGTTAATCAGGATAGCTATAGCTGGCACTCATACATGCACTTCATTTTGAAATGGGTCACTAGCTTTCTACAGAAATGTTCCAAAAGGATGGAAATAAAGCATGTTCAATACTGACTAACCAACAAAAGGGAAACATGTACCTCTCTTAGAATCTTCTTATCACCTTTTCCAGTTGCCTGTTCTAGATCAGCAACTTCCCATAGTGGAATTTCCAATAGAGTCTTGATAACATCCTCGTCCAAGAACGGAAATCTAGCCTAGATAACAATAAAAAGCAAAATCAGACAACAAAACATCTCAAAACAAGTTGGGGAAAAAAAACATTTTTCCACAGTACCTCCTTTCCATTGTCAGAAATGCATCTGTCATCCCTTCCCAGATTTCTTTTCCAAATTCTCTGCATGTCTAACTTCATTTCTTTGTGCAATCCAAGCCAGCTGCCAATATTATATAAATCAAACAGAATGAGTAAATATTTACATTGAACGAGAAACACAAGTGTCACAAACGACTGATGAGAAGGTTATCCGTAGATCACAATGGTCATTTTTTCAGGTCATAAGGGTAGAAAAGGCATGTTGCAAAAATCTACAGACGCTAACCATACAGGTAACAAACATCGATGTTGGAGAAATTACTAAACTAAAGTTAAGAGGAAAATAGAAAAATATAAGATATGAAAAAGTGATGACAGTATTCCAATAAACGTAGGCATACCCTCCTGATCGATATTTAGTCCTGTATCTACTATACCCAGCACATTGCTCGTCAGCACCAGAACCAACAAGGAGAATTTTGGCTTCAGACTTGTACTTGATACGCTGATGGTTGTTTTTATCTACCCAACCATCAACACCAGCTGCTAACCATAATGCTAGTCCGATGTTCAGGTCCTACAACATAAAGAGTGAGGTTTCGCTTAAGCTAATTTTTGTAGAAGAATGTGTCAGTATGAAGTGTGTTCTAAAAGCATTATCAAGATTGAAAGTTTCACTTCATTAACAGAAAGATTGTACAGAATCCTACCATGTAAGTATTAGACGGATTTATGAGTGACATGACATGCTTTGTTTCGGAGATCAAGTTTGACAATTCATGATCTATCTCCACAAGGTTCCACCTGCGGAGCCATGCAAATTAATTTTCAGGCTGAAATGATAGAACGGTGTTCCATGCAAAAAGGAAAAGTAAGTATCAGCAGAGGAATCAATTAAAGCACCTTCGGGAAGGTGCAATTCTCTGAAGTTCCTTTACTCCTGCCCTGGACGATATTCTATCTGGAGCAGACTGACCATCAAAGCTCACGTTAAGCAGATCGATGTCATCTATCAACAAAATTTCATTAACTACAATAGCCGTGAAGAGAAATGCACATACAGCATGATATATGAAGTTGGAGAAAAATTAAATGGCAAGCTTGCTTGCAACAATCTAGTTGGCTATGTTAACCTACAGATGGAATCTAGGCATTGATCCAATAATGCTGCAAGTATCATCGAATCTAATCCACCAGAAAACAGAACTGCTATCGGAACAAAGGTCTCTACTCCGGTTTCATGTTTAATTTCCTGCACATTAATTCATAATCAGTCATCTTTATCACAAAAGTTCTTCTGAGTGTAAGTTAAAGAAAAAAGAAAAGAAAAAAAGACAATCGACAAATCGTAAATCTCATCAACTCTTTGTCAAAGTAATTCATAAATGCATGGATAAGACATAGGAATTGTTTCATAGTATTTGAATGAAATTATGCAGTCATCAGGGAAAACAAATACTATAGTATTAGAGTTGAATCGTGACCATAAACTATAAAATACTAAAATAGAGCAGATAACAAAATCAGAACTACGAATGAGTTACATTTCATACCTGAAACACTGTGTTTAGAATTGCACGCCGCATGATAGACTCTCTGAGAACACTAAGCACCTTTTGCACTGGCAGTGAAACTGAAGGTGGAATGATCCCTGAACAAAGCGAAAGCTACAGTCAGGCACTTCTCTTAGATTCTCCAAATTCTCAATCCACGTTTAAGGTGACTCTTGAAACTAAATAATTAAGTATCTCCCAGTTTATAGGTATTGACGCACCTTTGGGTTCTACATCACTTCTCTCCCACTTAATCAGTTCGCTTAAAAGAGGGTCAGTCCATTCGTGTTTCTTGACAGTTCCAATTAAGCATTCTTTTGTTTCTAAAGCATTGAAGCATATGCTATATATCCCACAAGAAAGCTCCTCCCAGAAGTTCATGCCACTCACCAAATCTTCTGCTCCAGAATCTGCATCCAATTTGTGGGTATCAGTTTCCAAAGTAACAAATTGAGACTACCAGTTATCAGTTGTAAGAACTTTCCATGAGTATTTTATGAACTTTACACATGTTACAGTATAACTAAATGGGCAAGGAGATGCATAAATTAGAGAGGATAAAAGAATACAGGTGTATGAGGAGGAATTAGAGTTAAAAGCATCCACTACCTACCAAAATTTTGGTTTGTATCTGAAGATGGAGATACAGAAGATAGCATTAACTGAGAGTCATCCATAGTTGGCCAATGAACCAGGAGACTCCGCCTCCCAAATGCATCTCGACCAAACCATAAGGTCTTTGATCTATCCTGTGTTCCAAAAATTAAAGGAGATATGTTCTAGAATAGAAATTTTGACATCATAACAAAGAAAAAACTTATCTGACCAAGTATATATACCTGCCAATAGATTAATCCCCATGGCCCTCTTATTGTTGAAAGAAGCTGCGGTACAGAAATCTCCTCCTTTTCAACACAACAGCATGTACTCTTGAGTCCCTGGTAGTGGCACGAACAACATTCCCAAGAGCACGAAAAAGAATCTCGGCATCATTGCAATCATTATCAACATGAAGCCCCCCAAATATTTCACCTATAAATAGAGCTTTGAAATTAGATTTTATATCGTGTCAAATGAATGTGCATTTTAACAAGATATATTACCAAGACAATAAACTGGAGAATGCATGTTAACCTGTTGATCTGAGCAACCTACTATAACTTATTTTCTAATCATATATGTAACACTAAACATAAAAGATTTAGCTATAATGCTAAGATTGAATAAGCAACACTGTAGAAGCTCGTGATTGTTAAATGAGACTATAAAAGAAAGACAATTGGCCTTTTCAAAAGATTTTCACATTCAGATCGACCTCCACATAACTAAAGACATTCAAAAAAAAGGCTGTAACAATGATACAAATTTGTGGAGACAAAATGGATAGAGATGATTCCACATTAAAAGTAATGTTTAATAGTACCATTATATACCAAGATATTTCCAGAAGCATCCACCAAAGGCTGAAAAACAGGACTTATTCCTCTAAGTTGCAATTCTGCCCCAAAAAAACAAAGTTCTGCCACTGAATTGGTCCCATCTATACTATTATCTTGTTTCAGTTCATATGATGAAGTGATGGTGGTATCAGTAGACATAACCATTTCACTTACTAGTTCCACATTGAAAAAAGATTCACTTTTTATTTGAAGAAATAACTTCTTGCTTCCTAAGTGATCAGGACCCCTTCTTTGAAGAGCTGCTTTAAGACCCTCTACTGAAAATTTTGAATGCCCCACCTGCATGCATAATCAAGCTCTTTGCTTTGGCAATATGAAGACTAAATGAAGTTTACCAAAATTCATTAGAGAGCTAAACAGAAGACAAATTTGACTTACTAGTTTCACAGCTCCAGTAAGTTGAGAATCTTGAGATACAAAATCTGGATACAAGGAAGACAAATCGATCCGGACACCAGATATCACCAGAGCGATTCCGCACATCTCTGGCTCTAGTCTTTGGGTACTTCTTCTTTAATTTTATGTGAAAGTCTGTGTAGTTGAAAAGAAACAAACCCTTGAAAGTTTTATGGGTTTGGGTAGTTACGTTGGAATTATAATACTAATAAAAATCGGTTGTCATTATGGCGCAGGTGCTTCTGTAACCTAGTGGTAGTGCCTTCCCTTCCTAAGGGAAAGGTCGTTAGTTCGATCGTCACCGAGATCAATGAAAATAAGACCCGCCGTGATTTTTTTTTTATCCGGAGGTTTAAAACAAGTTTCAAAAAAAAAAAATTACTTCACTGTCCATTATATTCACGTGTGAATCTAGCCATGTTCTCTACGTCTTCAATACGAGTTTCTTTTCACTTTTAAAAACTAAAATAAAAATCAAACCCGAAACTGATTAGGGCAGTAAAAATTCAAAAGTGACTCGTTACAGAAAGAGAGATCAAAATCAAAACAAAGTAAAAATCATCAAAAAATAAATTGTATCAAAAAGAGAGATCAAAGAGGAACAAAATCAGAAAATCAAGACTCAAGATCAGAAACCTAAAATCAATAGATCAAACACTAATAGATCTGAACTGATTTCTACTGAAAGTTGAAGGAAAATGGTTACAAGTTACAACAAGAACAATTGAGAGAGAAATAAGAGAGATAGTAGTACAAGAAATCATATTAAACAACAATCATCAACAAAAACAAATCAAAAAACGTGTTAAAGATCCAGTAAAGAAGAAGAAGAAGATCATATAGTGCATATTGATATGTACTGAAGGAAAAAATGTATGATCCCACGATACATATTGATATGTACTAAAGGGAAATATATATTGAAGGAAAAAGTGTATGATCCCACAGTACATATTTTCCTTCGGTACATATTGATATGTACTGAAGAAAAAGTGTATGATCCTACAGTACATATTGAACGAACATAGGTATTATAGAAAAAAATATATGATTCCATAGTAAATATTGATTTGTACTGAAAGAAATAGAGTAGATGATCCAAGATTACATATTGGTCCAACATTACATATAGACATGTGTTGAAGGAAAATATGCATTGAAGGAAAAAATGTATGACCCAACAGTACATATTGATATGTACTGAGATACAAAAATAGAAAATCAAAACAGAGGATTCAAACAAATCATCCACAAAAACCCATATCAAAACTGGTTTCTTCTGAAATCTGGATAAATCATCAACAAAAATGGTTACAACTAGAAGAATTAACTGAATAATAATAGAAGAAGTAGAAGAAGAAGAAAATTTATGTTGCAAAGAAGAAGAAAACCTCTGTTAGTCACCAAGGAACAAGTAGAACCCAACAAACAATACATATCCATATGTAAAAACCTAATTTATGCTTGAATAAGCATCAATACATATTGATATGTACTGAGATACTCATATCTAAACAAGAAAAATGATGAAAACAATAAGAAAAATAAAAAAATTCGTACAAGAACAATTTCTACATAAAAGAAAATATCACTCCCAAATCAATAGAAGAAACCTAGTTCTCATGATGATCATACAGTACATATCTCACATTAAATATTCGACATTACATACCCCACAGATGAAAAAAAGATTAAAAAGTCTAAACCAAAACCCAAAATTGATGAATTTATAAATTTTTCTTTTTTTTCTTCTTCATCTTAGATCTATTCTCATATTTACTTCTTCTTCTTCACCATCACTTGCTTCTCTTCTTTACCGTCACTTTACTATAGAACTTACCTGGGACGAATGGAGTTGGAGATGATTATAGAGCACCGAATTCGATCTTCAGAACAAAACCATAAAAACACCAACATAGAAGAATAAAAACAAATCTGAAAATTTTGGAAACTGGATTGGTTTTAGAGTAGTGGGTACGAATGGAATATATATAAATTACATCATAATACTCGCACGTGAGTGAATCAGAAAAAAAAAAAGATTTGGTCCAAAAACACGATTTTGGACTAGTGAGTATATGGGTCGGGTGGGTGGACAACCCGTTAAACGGGTCCTTTATATTGGATTATCTAGTATCCCTACATGTACAATTGATGTGATTTTACTATAGTGGTAAAATAGATTCGATTCTCGGACTTGTGAAGGTTTAATTTTTAGACCTAAATTTAATAAAAGAAAATGAAACAGATTAAAGTTAAGATGATTTAAAAATAATGGGAAGAACCAGGACCAAGGATTCCACTTTTAACCAATAACTTAAGTGATAAAATCATGCAATTCTTTTTTCGATTTAATCCAAATATGCCAAAGATAGGTTTTTAGAAGAATAATTGTAAATCCTAAGCATGAGACATCAATAGTAGTTAACTAAGCATGACTCATAAAGAGTAGTTAACAACTATTTAAGAATAACCATTTTTTCAATTTGATTCCATGCAAATAATAATAAAAGAATTGTAAATAAATAGATAAAATAGAGTTACCACTTATTTATTGGAGAAAAAGCTTCCTCCGTCGTCCCAGTAATGGTGATTAGCTCATTGTAGAGAAAACACACTCAAAATAATCTTTCATTTCTCAAAAAGTGTTTACAAAGGCTAAAAGGAAGTAACACAACTGATTTGATACGCTTTTAAGCGTTACAGTGAAGTGGTTCAGCGTGTTACAACAGCAGAAAAAGGTACAGGAAGGACAAATAATATGTGTAGCAGATGAACAACTGTTGAAGCAGCTGAAGCAGCGACTGTAACAGCGACAGAATCAACGACAGTTAGCTGGCGCCTTATGTTCTTCAGCTGTTCTTCCTCTTCGGCAGCAGCAGAATTTTCTTTTCTTCTCTTCCTGTTTTTTTACGGTGGCTCTCTGTGTTTTTTTTTTTCGACCCTCTTAGCTATATATAGGGTTAGTAAACCCTAATAGGTCTTGTGAAACGATAAGGACCCAAAGAACAAGTCCAAATCCCTCTCAAACTAACGTGCAAATCCCAAACAGAATACAACTCTGTTTCCGGCTTTATTCATCCCTGTGTGGAGATTTTTCCGGCTGAAACGCTAACTTGACGTGTGTTGGTGATATTCTGGTTGATTAAATTCACTTGGGTGGTTTAGATTTATCCCAACTCACTAAAAACACGTACACAGAATCAAGAAGAGTTTCCTTCACGTAAGACTCCAAATTCCCGCCAAAATCGATTTTTCAAATTCAAAAGTGAGTTGCCCCCAATCCAAAGTATGGGTGCCTTTAACAACTTTTCGAGCCGATTTTTTTCACAAATGTTTATTTCTCAAAAATACCTACAAAGACATAACAATCCATAATAAGTACAAAAACGAACACTATCAAAATAGATAATCGAGTGCAATTTAGACACAAAAATGTGTCTATCAACAATCTAAATAAATTTAAAAATATGGAAATACAGGTAAAAACATAGAATAAGGGAAAAGAGAGGAATAAATCTTATTGATGGACATCAGCAGTATTACACAGTTACAGTATCCTTTATATACACATAAGGAAAAACCTTAACTAACTAATTGGTTCACACATACATGGGCCTAAAGCCCTACAACATTATATATTTTAACTTTGTTTTTTACACTCTACATGCCCGCTATCCACCTCACCCCTAAAAACTCTCAGCACACAAATCCTATTACTCCTTTGTTTTCCACCACCACCGCCATCTTTTTTCCTCCATATCCATAATATAAGCGCCACCTTCAATCATCTTCTCTTTTATTTTTTCTAAAACTACCCTGAAATATCGAGATTTCGTTAACCGGACGACTACGACGACTTTTCTTAATCGGCATAGGATGACTCCGGGTATCTTGTTTGTAGTCTTTTGCGGCTACGACTATTCTCAATTTACTTGCTTTGAACGACTATATATATTCTTAGTATACTTGCTCTGAACGACTACTGATTGTTTAGGACAATCACATTCTGGACGACTGTTTATCTCTTTTTAGTTACACTTTTCGTAATGAAAATTTGAGGTAGAAATCGAAACAATTTCCGAAACGAATAGGACTAAACAGGAACAAGAAGGGAAAGAGTTTTTTCCAGGTTTTACCTATTTCCTACCTCACTTTTCCTATTTCCTATCCACCTTAATTCTCATATGTACAACCTAAATAAATCTTAAAATATCCAAAATATTATTTTCATATATTTTAACTTTGTTTTTTACACCCTACTAAGAACACAAATTTTATTACTCTTTAATTTTCCACCACCATCGTCATCTTCTCTCCTCCATATCCATAACACAACCACCACTTTAATCATCTTCTCTTTTATTTTTTTCTAAAACTACCCCAAAATATCGAAATTTCGTTAACTGGACGATTACGACGGTTCTTAATCGTCAGAGAGCGGACGACTCCAGGTATCTCAAACTTTTGTAGTCTTTTACGCCTACGTCTATTCTTAATGTACTTGCTCTAAATGACTACGACTGTTTAGGACAATCATATTTTGGACGACTATGATTGTTCTTAATCGTCAGAAAATGGACGACTATGACTCTTTTTAATTTCACTTTTTGTAATGAAAATTTTGATAAATAGCTTTGTTTGGTTTCGTCGTGAGTCAAAGTTTTACCTATTTCCTACCCTATTTTTTCTATTCCATATCCACGTTAGTTTCCATCCCTAATTATCCTATATAGTACCTAAGTAAATTTTAAAATATCCTAAATTTTGACTTTGTTATATACACCCTACATACCTTCTATCCATCCCACCCCTAAAAACATTAAGAACACAAATCCTATGACTTCTTTTTTTACTACCATCACCGCCATCTTTTCTCCTCCATATCCATAACACAACCACCACCTTCGATCATCTTCTCTTTTATTTTTTCTAAAACTACCGAAATATATAAATTTTGTTAACTGGACGACTACAACTATTTTTAATCGTCATAAAACAGACGACTCCAGAAATCTCGAAATTTTATAGTCGTCTACGACTACACCTACTCTTAATGGACTTGCTCTGAGCGACTACGACTGTTTAGGACAATCACATTCTGGACGACTATGACTATTGTTAATCGTCAAAAAACAAACGACTTCAGGAATCTCAAAATTTTGTAGTTGCCTTTGGCTATGACTGTTCTTAATGTAGATAATATGAACGACTACGATTGTTTAGGACAGTCATATTCTCGATGACTATGATTGTTTTTATAATCAGTTTCAACTATGTATAAAATGCAATTTGATCAATAAATTAGTATTATTCTTAAGGAAAAAAATTGAAACTTGTTCACTAAATGAGTTTTTAATGAATGAACATAATCTTTTTGGATGTTTGATTCATATAGGTTTGTATATTTTTCAACAGATTTTAAAATAAGGAATCTTCCATAATAATGATTAATCGATTAATTGATGATTAATTCGTCTATGTATCGACAAACTAAACGATAAAAGATAAAAGAATAGATGTACTAAGTACTATAATAATTAAATAGAAATCTATCTAGAATTTTTTAACTTGATGGTTTTTAATGATTTTGTTTGATGAAAAAAGGAGAATAATAAATAAGAAAACAAATAAAAGTGCTAATGATTTTTGTGGATGGTAAATAGGAAAAAACAAAATTAAAAAGTAGACTGATGTTTTAAAATGCGAGGGGATGTGAAATAGGAAAAGTGAGGGTGGGAAATAGGGAAAACCTTTTCATTTTTGCAATGAAAGTTTGAGAAAGAGCTTTGTTTGGTTTGTTGTCAACGACAAATCATCGAATGAATTTGATCCTTGTCGGGAACTTACTTTTTTTTATTTCACTTTTTGTAATAAAATTTTGAGAAAGAACTTTGTTTGGTTCGATGTTAACAACAAAAAGGGGTTGTAAAAACAAAAATTCCTAACGAGCTGAGATTTTTGACATTGCAAAATTTTCACTTTTCGAAATGAAAATTTGAGAAAGAGCAATGTTTAGTCCTTATTGTAAGCTTATCTTTTTTTAATTTCACTTTTCACAGTGGAAATTTGTGAAAGAGCTATGTTTGGTTCATTATCAACGACAAGGCTATCAATCATGTGCCTACTCGTGAATTTGATCCTCCTTGGGAGTTTAAATTTTTCTATTTCACTTTCTCAATGAAAATTTGAGAAAGAGCTTTGGTTAGTTTGCTATCAACGACAAGTTTTGCAATCAGGTGTTAGCATCAACATTTGAAAGTGACAAGCTTATAAAAAAAGTTATAAAAACAATAATTCATAACGAACCGAGATTTTTGACATTGCAAAAATTGACTCTCTCATGGCATCCATGTTTTATATTTTTTTACTTTGTTAATATTAGTTGTCAAAAAATTTTATTAAAATATTTTCGTCTCTAATTCTAATACTCGTTTTCAGAACATGGATATTTATTCCATCTTGCACATATATGACATTGGTCGGTTGACATCCAGTCAAAAGTTATGTTTTTTTAATCATAAATATTTTAAATAAATGTAGTGACACAATCCGTTCGCACAGAGAGTGGTGAATTGTTTTGTTATAAATATTTGTGGTTTTGTAGATACCATTATTTGCATAGGTATCTAAAGGTCCAAAGATGGTCGGTTGTCATCCAGGCAAAATTATTTTCAAGTTCTCTACTTCATAAATATGGATTAGAATATAGTAGTAAGAACAAGTTCGTTCCTCAGGGAGATATGGGTTGTCAAGTTATTTTGATTACTTATGAAAACAGGGGGGTTTTGATTGTGATTATAACTAAATTATACTAAATAAGCAAATTAATATGAATATCAAAGATAAAGAATAATGGTTAGAGGTTTCATCCTCTATATTCCAACATGTTATCAACTGAATCATACTCAATATCCATTCACTCTCAGTATTGATAACCCTAAAACATCCCATCGCAGGCTTACTCCGGTAAAACTCATATTATCATCAAAGGCGCAAGAGCCACTCTTTGAATCATTTTCAATGAATAACTTTGAGTAAGATCCACTCAAGTTTAACACAATAAAATCAATGGCCTTTGTGAGTTGAGGTTATTTTAAACAATTCAGTGCAAGAGCCACGCGGATTTAACCTAGGTCACGCTTCTACACATAATTGCATGGTAAAATCCCGTCATTAACAACTATGTTATGCTACTTGTAACAAGGATCTTTTGATAACTCCGGATCTCAAACTCTAGTTTAGCTATAGATATCAATGTATGCTCATTTAATTCACGACTTAAACAAACAAGAAATCAATCATACATGACATTATAAACGGTAGAACATAAGCGATATCAAAGAGATTATGAACATATGAAAATGAATACTTCAATTAATAGATATGTTTTCCAACTTAGGACTACATCTCTAATAAATAAAAAAGGTTTAGTTACTCATGGATTTCTCAAAATCCATGGAAAATAATAAAGAAGAAAACAAAAGCAAGTTCCTCCCAAGTTCCTCCCAAGTTCCTTCTCTCCTCTTCGTAAGTATGATATGATAGATGATTTAATCTATAGAGTTGTCTCTTATATAATATCTCAAAATCTAGAAGAACCCTTGCTCAAATCCCGATCGAAATAGGTTCCAAAATATCAACCATGTGCGTAAAGAAAGAAACCCGCAAAAAATCCGAGTCTGGTAGGCCAAGTTTGGCCGACTGGCTTCTGCACTTCAACTTTTCACCCATATCTTCTTCATACGAAGTCATTCTGACTTCGTTCTTTCGCCGTTGGCTTCAATTTCTTGTTCTCTTCGACATGGTGAAAAGAAATCCTGGATTCGAAAAAGTTCTACTTTCTTTGGATGGTGTACCTAATGAAGGACACAAAATAAAAAAGTAACAATAATAAAAAGTAATTTACATAAAGCCTAGCAAATATGTGTGCGAAAATGATATTCAAAACATGTAAATCACACACTTATCAAAAGACATGTGTAATAGGTGTTAGGCGCAAGTTAATCTATTTGAATAGTTTATTATGTATGTTAGTTTGCTTTTATACCCCTTGAGCAGCACTTGATCATCGAGGGCTTATCTCCAATGATTCTTATAAATATCGATATTACAGAAAAGATAGTGGGGTTAGTATATTGGCTAATTTTCCAATTACCACCTTACAGTGGGATAGGCAAACCTAAAAAACGAGTTGACAAATGGGTGTATTGGGGGGTTTGCCCATCAAGTCTCAGAGAAATTCGATCATCTTGCACCGAGCCTCGGCCTAGCATGGGCCGAGCGGCTCAATGAGATTTTACAAAGGTCGAATCTCAACGGCTCTCCTCCAACGACTCTCAATTCTCCTCTATAAATTCAAACATTTTCAACTCCAAAATCACACCTTTTCCACTCAAAAATTCTTATACTTTAACTTCAATCTTAATCTTTCCATCTCAAACTCTTCTTCTCAACCTTTGTTTAAAAAAAAATCAAAAAAAAATGGCAAAAATTACAACCCAAGTTGATCTCCTAACCCAACTAGATTTTTATGGAGTCATACTCGAAGATGTTATTAATAAGATATGTGATGGTTATAAGAAAATTGAGAATGAGAAAAAACAA
Organism: Papaver californicum; assembly: GCA_023531435.1. NCBI lineage: Eukaryota > Viridiplantae > Streptophyta > Magnoliopsida > Ranunculales > Papaveraceae > Papaver > Papaver californicum. The sequence goes on along the minus strand of JAJJMC010015859.1, from coordinate 7,719,244 downwards.
AGAGGTCTTCAAGTTTTAGATGTTAACCAAGTCAAATCTGCAGCTATTAGAAAAAGAAGAGTTCAAGACAAGAAAATCGAAGTAAAAGAAAATTCGAAAGTTAATTGTACGACTGTTCACAAATACCAGGGAAAATCCTCTCAAGAGCGCATCGAATGGAAGATCCGTCAAATGAAGATAAACATGAATCCCAAGATTGTCAGAGATTTTTATTGAAGTATTTATTTAATTTAAGTTTACTGCCCTAGTTTATATCTTATAAAAGAGCGTAGTATATTAAATTAATATAATGAAGATTGATATTTTAATATAATTTTAATTAATTTAATCTAATCTAATTTTACCTTTGGTTTAGTTTAAAATTGTTCATTCCTTTTGAAATAAATGTATATTTAATTTAAAACTAGATGAATTATAAATTATATAGTCGTTGACGCTGCAAACTGAGATGATCGGTCTACGTTGAGCCGACAACGGATAGTTCCATACAACGGCTATAAAATAGTTCTATATATTTAACTATTTTCACTTCCCAAATCACACTTTCTCAAACTTCTTTTCCAACTTCTTTTACACCCATATAGCTCAACCGTATATTAATCCGCCAGAGTTTACCATTTATGAAGATCTATCTCTATGTAGAAACTTTGTGGCATGCTATTCGGCAAGGAATGAGGAACGACAGAAAAATGGTTTAGTGAGTATGAGTTACTATAGCAGAATATACGAGAACTTTTACACTGACACCGATGGTAACCCGAATATCGATTAAAGGGTGAAACCAATGCTGAAGTTGTATTGCGAGCTCGAGAAGAATGACGAAGATAGAAAAGGACAAGTTTTTCTTATGAAGCTCATTACGCAATCCTGAAGGATCTTTTGGTTGTACATATGAGATGTTAAAAAGTAGGCCTGCTACTCCAAAAAAACGTTGTTAAATTTTAATTGAATGTGAAATAAAGTTATTAGTTTTTTTTTATTCTTGAAGGATTTTTTGATTGCATGCTCTCTAATTCAATTACAAATATCATAAATAGTTGGGGTGGAATTATAGCCGTTGGATGCGTTTGATATGCTAGTCGTTGGATTGTTTGGAATTATAGTCGATTCATATTGCGCTGTTTATCTCATTTTCCACTGCCCAAAACCGATTTTTCCCATCCACATGGCTTGGCATTTTGACACGTTCTTAAGCCTCCAAGTTAAGGATCGAACCCTAAGTAAATATAAATTCTTTCTTCTTTTTGTTTACTGCAACACGTTCTCTGGTGTTTAGTATACTTTGAGTGTATTTGTGTTTATTATAAAAACTACAATATCTTAAGTAAATGATGATGAGTTTTGTTAAGGTTTTATAATTAAATTAAACTAATAAAATCAAGTAAACTGAGGTTGTAAACATTATTCTAAGAATACTAGTAAAAAATACTTCATCGTCCATCACCAAATATGTTATCAATCGATCCATAATTAACATATATTAAATCCCTCTTCATACCAATAACATTAGAGTACCTGATCGTGAGCATATTCAGATGGATTTCATTACATCATCACATAACGAAAAAGCCACTATAAGAATCCATTTCACTAAACAACTTGGAAAATATCAACTCAAGTTTCATTTAGTGTAAAGCAATGGTCTTTATTTGAAATTTCTACGTGCAATTGCATGTTAACATACCATCGTTGACTATACTATGTTATTTTTTATTCAGGTTTTTCAATGTTAACGTATCCCAAACCTTTTTTTACTATAAATGTGTATTCATGGTTATTTAATGTTCAAATTAAGCAAAAAAGAAAATACTCATACAAACATTAGTTGTAGTAAAATATCCAAAATATTATATACACCTAATCGAAGAGTTTGTGTAATTTGCCCATTGTAAATGAGTCTTCTGCTTACAAATTGAAATAACTTTAATAATTGATTCATTATAATATTTTTCCTCGACTCTGACACACAGGTTATTCATTCAAAACAAATGATAGAAATGGGTATGTCATAGGTGTAATGAGGAATAAAACACTTACACACGTTAAAGGGTGACACTTATTTTTCGATTTCTTATGATCTTCAAAAAAAATATATATATGAGGATGAGAATGCTTAATCACTTATCACCTTATCCATGTTCAATGCTACCCCCACCCCCCACCCCACCCATATACACAAACAACTTTCAATATAAATAACTTCGTTACACACACAACTTTTGATATAAATAACTTCGTTTATCGCTTCAACTCTTGATACTCAACCTCCAAATTCTGGAAAACTTCAACAATTTTCATTCTTTTTCTTCAATTAATAGTTGTTTCAGAACTTGTTTTCCAGAACATTCATCAATATTATTTTTTTGGTATATTTGTTTTTATTTTTTTCGATACTATGAAAAAATGAATTTCAACCCTTGCTTATTTACAACTTTGACATTGTTTTAGAAAAACAAACATCAAAAAATTACTTATTTTTTGGTTTTTCTTTTGTTTTTGTTGCCTCCAAGCCATAAACTTCTTCAAAATTTCTTAACTTCTCTGTTGATGCTAATATGTTTTTGTTGCCGATTGTTTCATGAGAAATATATCATGCATTTTATGCTACAAGAATTTGGTTAATTCTCAATTTGGATGACACCCTCATGATTGTTGAAATGAATGTGATGTTGAATATCTCTTCATTCTACTCGGAGTTTATACAAAAAAATACACTCTAATAAAGGGGACACTAAAAGGTTATATGCCTCCCTCAAAGGGTAGTTTCAGATCCTCTCTATTAATGATCAGTATAACTCTCTAAGTTGAAGTGATTCTTCATTTAATCCTCATAAACGTTGTCAATATGCAACATGCAAAAAATAGTTTATCAATAACGCATAACATGTGAGATTGTAATCTTCTTTATAAATCATAAGTTCAGTTATCAAAAGGAAACGCGATGTAATTATAACCAAAAATATATACAATATGACTCCAAAATCCCTGTAAATTGGAGATTTTGCAAAAAAAATTTAAAAAAATAGCATAGAAAGTGACTCTACTTGAGAATAAAAAGAAAAAAGTTAAATAATATTTACATATTTTCTTTGCAATTAATAAAATTGGTAATTGATCAAAAAACAAACCAAAATTTATTATTTAAGAACAAAGAGTTATAAGATAGAGATTTTTAACATTTCATCCCTTTTAAAGCGGTAGAGAGACAAGGTGATGATCCCAATATATGATAGACTAAGTGAAAAAAAGTTTCAAAATAAAAAAAAATATTTTAAAAATAAAAAAGGATCCAGATCATGGTACGTTTTATTTCCACAAAATATTTTAACAAACGGGAGGAGTCATGGATTAATTTTTATCCAAAGGTTAAAAACATCATTGACATAGTCATATAGAGTAAGTTTAAATCGTGAATTTTACGAGTCAAAGTCATGGTTAGACTGAGTCAAGCAACCGCCTTTACAAAACCATTACAATAAATATTGCGTTTTCTTCTTTTGGTTCTCTTATTAGAAATTTTGATTTCAATAAATAAAACCATTGAAAGTACTTTCAGTTCTCTTTTAATCTTATTTTATTTTTTGTTTATTAATTATATTTATATAAGTACTGATGAGTTTTTTGTGAATTGGTTCTAGACTTGGAGTTCTTTGAAAATCTTTAATCTTACCTAGTTTATCAAAAAAGCAAATGAACATAAAATTGTGAATCAATTGAATAACACTGTAGACAAATGTGAATAAAAAAACAAAATAACAAACATAGTTCTTAAATTATGCAGGTGATCAAATATGATAAAGTTTAAGAGAATGTCTGTATAGTTTAGTCAATTATGAGATATACAGATATATTGGTCGACCATAAGTTTAATGATTATAAGTTAACTGAAATCTTTTAATGGATTGATGTTGTTTTGTTGTACTTTGATCTCTAGTAATAAAAATTGACTTATTTGATAAATCCCCAATAGTAGTTAACTAGAAACAAATAATATAAAACTTAAAATCCCTACATTGACTAGCTGTGAAATCGACTCAGCTCACTTAGAAAAATGAAAAGTTCAATCACTTACCACGTTAGCAAGTTAATATCTCTAAGATAAAAATAATATATGACTTCTCTTTTTGTTAAATTTTTTTGTCAAAACAACCCTTTTTTTAAAAAAAAAGTTGGGGATGGCGCTTTCCAAATGAGTGTCGTCCACACCCCAAAACTGTTTTTTATTTTCAATTATTTTATAGGGTTTTTTGCTAATATGTCCCCATAATTAATCTGTATTTATCTGTTTATCCCGTTTTTTTCAAACTTTATAAAGTTGTCCTGAGCTTGATTTATTCTGTTCGTTTTTTAACGAAAACAGTTAACGACCGTCAATTGTCAGGTGATATGAATTTAGCGGCACATAAGTACCAAAATACCCTTAAATTTAAAAGAAGGTTAACATTAAGCAAGCACATGAGTTACACACATGTCGCCATCTTACACCTTAATGATGTAAAACAACAGTCAATTATCTCCATTTCATCATCTTCCCCACCCCAACTCTAGGTAGCTATTGATGGTTACAGAAAACCCCCTCAAAAATACTGACTCTTTAACTTGCATTACCCTTTTTTCAGTTTTATATTCTAAATCTACAACAACCATTAATGGGTGATGATAGCTACAAATCATGCCATAGCTAACCTAGCAGTAGTAACAGCGGTAACTTCAAATTTGAAATTAATTATAATATCAACAATTGTTCGTATAAGGAACAACATACATAGAACATCCATAACAACATATTGATTTCTCACACCACCAATTTATACTAACATCTACTTCAGCTTTCAAATCTTCCTTAAACTCCTTTGTTTCATATGTTATTATTAATGTTCCCATATTTTAACCATATCTGCAAAAACCCCATTACCAAAGGGCATGCAATTAAAACTCAAATATATCATAGAAACAACCCCATCAATCGATTAGTTATGGTTTATGTTTCTGTTTCACCTCTCATCTGGACTTCCGCCACTAAAATCGAAATTGGAACAACAAAAATGTACATATTTGATAGACACATTTTTCTGTCTAAATTACACCTTAATTTCTAGTGAGTTAGTATTCGATTTTGTGTCTATTACGTGTTTCTATGCTTTTGTAGGTACATTAGAAGAATAAAGATTTGTGGAAAAATTGGCTCAAAAAGTGTTCAAAGCACCCGGGAAAATGGATCAAGGCACCCACACTTTGGATTGGGGCACCCTTGGATCGGGATGAGCTGGATCGGACCAACTCAACGGGTCAACTCGGCCCAGTCAACTCGGTCAAAGTCAGTTGACCGAGTCAAACCTTCATCGGGACAGTTTCATCGGCAGCAAACTTCTGATTTTCAAATCAGATATTCTTTGCGATTTCAGCGCAAATTGGGAGTTACCCAATCTAATTCAAGGTTCGTAAAATCGATTAGAAGCTCTAGAAGCCGAAGATAAGGGCCA
>JAJJMC010015859.1:7647163-7708761 GCA_023531435.1 Papaver californicum | reverse complement strand
GGTTCGTAAAATCGATTAGAAGCTCTAGAAGCCGAAGATAAGGGCCAGAGGAGCATGAATTTGGACGGGAACAGGAATACATCCCTGTTTTGGATTGGCATCAAATTCTCGTCAAACTACCGAGTTATAATGGGATTAGAACATCCTAGAAGACTCCAAAGGCCTATATAAAGAGTTTACAAGCTTCAGAAATAAGGTACGCAGCTCCAGGAGCAAGTTTTCTATTTTCCGGCTAACTCCGTCAACGCTGCTACACCGGCCGTCACCGGTGTTCATCCTCACCTTCACCGAAGAAGACAGCTCACCCACACTTTTATCTGTTGCAAAATTTAAAATCTTTGTTGCTATTTCTCACTGTTATATTCTTGGTTGAATTGGGTTGTAACAGTTGGAACTGATTCTGTAACGTGTGTTCTGCGTTACTGTTTAGCTGTTACAGCGTTAATCAATCTTGTAATCTTTTTTTTGAGCAATGAAATCAACTTTTGAGCAAGTTTTCTTCACCATGGGCTAAGTCTAATTACTGGGATGATGGATAAGGTAATTTTCTCAATTTTATGTGATTTAATTATTTTTTAATAATTATTTATAATTCTTTTATTATTAAAATTGCATAGTTTTGAATAGTAAAAACGGTTTTCTTTCAACAGTTGTGCTTTTGCTTGATGGATTATGCTTAGTTAATTAATTTTGATAGTCCATGCTTGTGATTTACCTCTGTTTGTTAGCATAACAAAACCAACTTTGGCAATTATTTGTGCTTTAATTAATTTAAAAAGAATTATCTGATTAATCACATAGGTTGTTAGATTTACCTGATTCCTGGTACGTTTAAAATTATTTAAAAATCATATTTAGGTTATTTAGTCTTTTTCTTACTCCTGGAATTTTCTAGAATTAGTTTAAATCATTATTTTCTAAAATCATTACCTTCACAAGTTCGAGAATCGAACCTCTTTTTACCACTATATAAAATCACATCAATATACAACTTCATTAATGTTGATGATGCCTCATTAAATTCCATATGAAATCATACGGTCAGTGGACACTATTGATGTGTTTGAATTTCTTGTGGAGATCATACATTTAGAAACGGGGTAAAGGATATAATGAAGAGGCCTTAACTTTCTTTTTCAATCGGTAGTTCATTAAGATGGGTTCATAAGGTTATACTACAAGTTTGTCTACTCTAGCTGCGTGTTTGTATAATGAGAAGGAAATCTCAAACCTAGGAATTATATTCTCTGGAGAGGGGGAATCCTAATCCCATCATTTTCATAGGTTTTGTATTCCCTTACCTTATGGAAATCATATTCCTAACCATCTTCTATTCCTATTTAACAAACATGACAATAAAATTATATAAAGTGATTCCTCAGACCAAACACGCAGTAGGAGTATTATGAAAAATTTCTTATACGAGATCATCTAACCATATGCGGGATTGACCTTTTTCAACGTGTATTTACGTAGAAAATCAACTCTGACGTTTTTGTTTACGGAAAGGATAATTACAAAAAAAAAAACAACGGGGATATGCTAGTAAAATGGTTCTTAATATGGGGACAATTTAGACTATTTCCCTATTTTATATTCCCTCCGTCTTAAATTATAAGTCCGTTTTGGCAAAGTCAAGATTTTAAGAAGACCGTAGGAATTTACAAGACTACCCATATAAATGTTAAATTACGACTATATTTAAATTTAAACATGTTTAGTACTAATATTACTCTGTATTTGTTAATATTTGACAATTCTCTATCTTTGGTATCTTACAATTAAGATTGAAAAGACATATACGGTACCTTTGATAGCTAATAAGGAATCTAACATTTACATCCAAAAATAATTTTTTTAAAAAGGAAATGAAGATAAACATAAAAGATATTAAATAGATAGTTTCCTATTTTTGGAGATATCATTTAATTTTCAGATTTTATAATTTTAAAAACTTAAGGGTATATTTAATTATTTAATAAAAAATATGACTATGTAAATAGAAGCTGACAACTATTTTAAAACAGATAAAAATAGAATAAATAACTTATAATTTAAGACATAAAAAGAGTATTAGTTTTAAATCGTTAATACACCAAATGTCGTTTGGAACCAATTTTTTCAATACGTCACAACTAAATGTCGTATAGTAAAGACTTTTTACCACTCTTCCGATTATAAGTCCATGGGAGTCTCCGAAAATTTCATATTTAAAAAAACCATGGGAATCTCCGAAGATTTTATATTGATTAAGAGACTCAAACTCATAGCCTCTGCTCTAACCAAATACACCCACAGAGAAATAAAACTTCACATAAAAAGAAAGAGTCAGCTTTCTTAAATAAAAAAAGAGACCGGCCCCTAAAATAGGTCAGACTTCTTAGACACTCCAGAGCAGCGTCTCGTCTAAAAGCACAACTCTATCGATTCCTCAAAAACCTAAAGCCCCCCAAACCCTACCGCTTACCCTAACAAATCTACCTCTTTCCTCTATTCACATCAATGGGGCTCCCGGTTTCAGTGGACAAAGTGAAGGATTATCTTCTCTCACAGTATCGCGACGAAGCCAAATGGGAATTGAATAAGGTAAAAAATTTCACTACTCCTTTTTGATTAAGTTAATCCTTGATTTCTGATATGGATTTCACAAGACTGTTTCATACGTGTGTTTACTATTGTTGATTCTTAGTATAGTGATTTATATGTATCAGTCTTCTTAAGATTTCATGACCTAATTATTCAAATTAGGGCAAACAAACTTTAAAAGGAACAGCTAAGATTGTGTAAGTAATCTCTCAGATTTTTACATCCACATGAATAGCAAAAAAAAATATGTGAGGTTTGATTTGGGGATATTCATGTGGTTGGGAAAAAATTCTTGATATAAGAAAGTGGATTCTGTATAGAGGAAGCTGAATTGGATTTTAGTGTTATCTTAGTGTTGTGGGGTGCTTTTGGTCGGATTTAGGTAATGTTTTATTAACTATCTTGATTAACTATGGCTCCGTTGCTTAGTGCTATGTACTACATGGATTTGATAAGAGAAGGAGAAGGGATGCCACTGTTTCAGTAATTTCTTGATTGTTTTTTTCTTTCTTCCTGTTTTGCTCCTTTCTGACGAGTGCTCCAAGTTTTACTTTATAGTTTCTACTATTGATTTTACTATTGTTTTGGTGAAGTTATACAATCATATGTATCTTAGTCAAAGAGACTATGGATGAATATCCAAGTTTAATTGGTGTCCTGATTTATTATTTTGAGAAATTTTTAGGGAAAAACCTTGTCCTGCTAAGAATAAGTGGGTGTTTTTGAAGGAATAGGAAAAAATGGTACTTTGGAACATCAAGTTTAGAAAGAGGTGAAAATCCGTATTGTGGTTTGTTTCAGCTGGTTGGTTAATAATAGGTCTAGTGTTATGTAACACACGTTCTTAAAGTATTGGCGTGTTGGGTAGTGATGGCATTGGCAAAGTATGAGGTCACTAATTTGGCTTCTGTCCTGCGAAATAGACCTAAAAGAAATTTTATTTAACAGTAGGATGTGATCAAGCATGAAAGAACATGTAACACAAATTTGCACAACTGATGTACTAGAAAAACAAAAGGTGAAGTTGTGTAAGGGCTCCACGTTCTTCAATTCGTAGTCATGATTATTTCTTCTTGTTTAGCGTTACTATTCTATTTGATGTTTATTTTCGTTCTCTTGAGTGATTCTCTAATTCTTCCTATTTATATTACCGGTTGTGTGTTGCTCTTGGTTTGCAAATGTAATTAAGCTCTTAGACTCATGTTCAATGAGCTTTGTTTTGTTTTATTCAAATGAATTTTAAGTTCATAATTATTGGAAACATATATGTTTTCTTATTTTGTTTTCCTTTCTTTTTTGTTCTGCATTTCTCTCGTCAGCTCTTAAAATCATGTTTTCTTATATTTTCGCAGAAACTGTTGAGGGCTGCAGGCCTGTTTGGAGGTTCCATTCTTGTGATGCGCAATTTTGGTGATATCATGTCTGTCTGAAGATCATGCTGCTGCTGCATTCTAAATTCCTGCATGTTTATCTTCTAATCTAGATTTTCATGAAAACAATGGATACCATTAGTTTTTGAGTTCGCCAGTAGAAATATGAGATTGCTGCAATGTTAGTACTATGTTTTAAACAATGTAATGTGAGTTAAAAGGATTGCTGTGGTGAAGAACCAAACATGATGGTACAGATTCCATTATAATCATGCTTCATCTTTTTCTCTCTCGCTGCTATTTTTTCCTTTATGCTGATTCATCAATTTATTATAATAAAAATTCGAATACTGCATGTATATCAGATAGAAATTTTAACTTGCCTAAGTTTATAGAACTCAATTGGTGTTTATGTAGCGAATTTGGAAAAACAGAGCGGGCATATTTTAGATAAGTGTTCCACTATAATAGGGTCAACAATTCATAAAAGCACCAAGAGGCGTACTAGTGGAATCATGCTATCAATTTCTTTGACAACTCTAGGGAACCTATCTACATCATCCCTGCGAAATGAGGCAGCCAAGTCCTGCCATCTTATTTATTCTATTTTAGCTAGTTTTTTAGTGTTCAATCCAAAGATAGTAAATATGTAGTGAAAATGAAAAACTCAACGCCAGACTGAGAGAATACATGTATCAACACGTTATGAATCACTAAAAGATAGAGCACATAAATGAGTGCGAAAGTGTGTTAAAAAAAGTGTGAAAGTGGTACGCATACACCAAGTCATGAGATATCTTTCGCAGTCTTCTCACTCGGAACCGATCCTGAGCCTAAAAGAGTCCTCTGAGAATTTTTTCAGAAAGCCTTTTATCAGGTCAATATTTTTTTAAAATAAATTTTAACAATAATAAATAAAAATTATTAATAATTAGGATTTTTATTTATAAATGAAAACAATAACGTGTGCATTAGAGAACAAAAAAAAAAAAAGAATTTTTTCGTCATTGTCCGCCGACAAAAACAAAAATTTAATAAGGAAAACTCAAAAGACATGACCATGGATATACTAGAATCTAACGACGCAGGATCCAATATTGTAATATATATAGGTTAAAAGTATGATCTATATGCGATATTAAAATTATAAATCGTGATATGGTTTATTTTTTATTTTAAAACATCAAAATCATATATTAATATATATACATATATTATACGTCTCTAGAAAGCAACATCTAATAGGACCCAAGGTCATAGGTTCATATCTGGGCAAAGAATTTATTTTTTGAAAAAAAACAAAAGAAGAGATAAAATGGCGTTTGATCATATTGAAAAAAGCTCTCAAGAGAGCTGAGCCCTGTGCGACCGCACAGGGCTGACTGCCTCAGGCCCGGCTCTGCTATCGGATCCATCTTTCTTTACCATTTAGAGATGCCATGCTCTTAAGCCAAAACTCATTACAACAGAATAGTTCTATACTTCTATTCATGTGTTCCTTCAAAATTTGTATCCAACCCGCAGAAGCAAAATTCTACTTGGATCCAAATGCGCGGATTCCGGAAACGTGAAACTGCATGTACAGAAACATGAATGAATTAGACCTCATAGTGCTCCGTGCTCCCGTACATTGGTTACAGCAACAGTTTCGGCTTTGCAGAGTAGGCAAACACTAGCATTAAGAAGATAATCTTACTAACCGCACATCAGATGGTTACTGTTGAGGGACTGTCGAGATAAATCTTCATAAATATCAGTTTCCTTATGATACTATCTGGAAAGACCACATAAAAAGTCTTCTTCGCGCTTTACTAGCTAGAATCACCCATAAGCCATACCTACACTATGGAGCTGTTTGACGTAATGAGACCATATGTTGAGGCACTGATTTGGCATGGTCAATATAAGCCACTGAAAGAAAAAATTGTTGGATCGATTCCTGTAACAATGAACAAACTGAACAAAAAACTTGAAACTTGAAACTGGTTATCGATTAGAAAACAGAAGCACTCAGACAATCACACACACACAGAAAGATGGAGTCGCATGTTCAACAAACTGCCCTTAACTCGATATTTGTCGGGTACACTTCTAGAAAGAGTGTTGCTATACCACTAGTGAGGAAAAATCGAATCCAGGATAAAACCACCTGATACCAACCCAGCTAGCAAAAACTCGTTGGTCCGTTGCGAACTTAACAGCAGAATAAGAAAGAAAAATAAAACTACGTGCGCAAACAAAACGAGAAGAGGGGAAAAGTCGTCAGGATAGTAGCTGCGACTGGGGTAAGTTGAAAATGAAAATTTTCTTTTTCTTTTATATGAAAATTTGAGAGAAGAGAATTAAATTGTATTTATGAAAAGTCTTTTCATTTAATTCCCATAAATAATAAAACGGTATTTAATATTTATTATAGGAATTTAAAATAAAAAACCATTAAGTCTTGATAAGCATACACTGGCACACGTTGCGCACACGTCGAGCTCACGCCGGGCACATGCCAGCTCACGCAAAAACCCACGCAAGCATACACAAGCTCCGCAAGTCAGCGGCCCGCGTGGTTCGGTGCGAAGCACCGCACATGTGTGAGTTTTCCCTTTAGCCCATTCCCTTAGTCCATATCCAATACACAAGTTCTTTCCCTTAGGTGCAACCTTTGTGGTAATATGGATAGACTTCATCCTTGGTTTGTCCAATGTGGGACAAACCAAAGGTTTCTCATTCACATAGAAGTGAAAAGTGGATTTGTTATTTCCACCCCCAATATAGGCTAGTGATCTTTTGGTCCCATCAAGATAAATTAGGTAACAAAACAACTTTTGGTAATAAATCACTTTTTAATTCTAACAATCCCCCACATGAATGAAGAAAGCGATAAATCAGAAAACCGGAAAACGAGAAATACCTCTTCAGCAATAGGTGTCCATATGGAATTGAACCTTTGCTTAGTGAGAAGTACCGGAATTACTTGATGGACAGTGAACGCGATGTCTTGAACTGCCATCGTTTGGTGTAATTCATCAATAGCTCCTTACACGAGATATCTCCCAAGAGTGCTGTTAAGTTCACGCCGTTGTATCCGTTTTGGCCCTGGACATATCTCGTTTCTCAGAATGCTCTAGAGAATCAACTCAGTTCTCATAGGAAGCGACCCACTTCCTCATTCAGATAGGTGAGTTCTATCAAGAGTGTTAACTGCTACACCCCAATTCAATCTTAAATTGAAACTATAGAACTCATTAAGACTTTACTATAAGTCATCCTCACATGCAATCACACTATCACGTCTACACCATAGGGAAGGGATAGAGAAAATAATTCTTTGATAGTGTTTAATTTTTACCTGCCACAAATTAGTTGTCTCATTCAAAACCTTGATCTTGGTATCTCCAGTCAGCAAGGTTGAGTATCCTTCATGGCAAGTTTTAAGTAATGAGCTTAAGTCGCATCCCCCTCGATGCATTACTAGCTATCTCCTTGGACAAGCCTTTCGTCAAAGGGTCCGCGATATTCTCCTTAGACCTCACAAAGTCAACAGAAATAACGCCATTCGAGATTAGTTGTTTTAGAGAATTTTGTCTTCTCCGAATATGAATGGATCATCCATTATAATTGCTATTTTTAGCATTAGCTATTGCAGCTTGACAATCGCAGTGTATAGATATAGCTGGCACAGGCATATGCCAGAGTGGAATGTCTTCTAAAAACCATCTTAGCCAAGCGGGCTTCCTCTCCTGCTTTATCTAATGCAATAATCTCGGATTCCATAGTGGACCGAGCGATACAGGTCTGATTGGAACTCTTCCAAGACACTGATCCACATCTTAGAGTGAAAACGTATCCACTCGTAGATTTAGACTCCTCTGAGTCTTCTATCCAGTTTGCATTACAATGTCCTTCAAGGACTGCAGAGTATCTCTTATAACTCAAACAAACTTTAAAGTGTATTTTATATACCTTAACACTCTAAAAAGTGCATCCCAATGCTCCTATCAAACTGGTTATATTTTCTAAGTACAGATTCAATGTAATGAGATTGACTAAGATTATATCTATTATACTCTCTTCTAATTTTCATCCCTAAGATTACATCTGAGGGACCTAAGTCTTTCATGTCAAGGTTTCATTCAACATGTTACTAGTGGAATAAATTACATCTATGGTTGTATCTAGTATAATCTGATTATCAACATACAAGCATACAATCACACATGTATCATTCACAAGTTTAGTGTAAACATACTTGTCAGATTCATTTATTTTAAACCCACTAGAAATCATTACATGATCAAAATTTTCATGCTCTAAAAGATTTCTCTTTTCTAAATCTCTTGCCTCTTCGAGGCTCAACTTCATATTCCTCTAGAAGTATTGTCTGACAAGTATAAAGGACATCTAGGAGATCAACACATATCATGCGAGACTCAGATTTCAAAGGAAAATACTTTTTCCAAGGAACACAACATCCCTAGATACCATAATGGTATTCAGACCAATTTCTGAAATATCAGAATTTACAACCCTAAACCTATAATCTGTAAGACGTTCAGGATATCTTATTAAGACACAATTAACAGATTTGGGTCCTATCTTTGTCCTCTTATGTGAAGGGATGGAAATCTTAGCCAAGCACCCCCCATATTTTTGAAGTATGCAAAATAGGGTTGTCTACTTTTCTATAATTCATTTGGAGATATATTTGATCCATTAATAAGTACTTTGTTCAGGATATAGCAAACTGAGAGGACGGCCTACCCCCACGAGTTCGCAGGTAGTCCTGAGCTAATTAACATGGCATTCATCATCTCCTTAATGGATTATATTTTCACCTCTAGTTTGAACTGAGTCATGTCAACTAGGTCTGAATGAAATAATTCTAAGGGTTTTAGAAATTTCTGAACACTTTTCTTATAAGACTTTTTAGCATATTTTGATTCTATGCAAATTTAACATTTTATGTTTACTTTCCAAATTAAATTTGGGAATGCAGCCTATGCTGGCCAGATTGTTCATTGAATAACATGACCAAGTCTGCCATGTCAAACATTCAGTGACATACAAACATAAAACGAATCATTATTTATTTAAATTGAGATTACATCTAATTTGTAAAAAACCCCTGTCTTATAGCTCTATCCACTGAGTTACACAAATTTTCCAGATTCATAAAAACCCTTATCATCTAATATAATACAAGATACAAGAATTTTACAGATGTCCGGAACATGAACAATTTCTTCAATGTGAGAGTTTTGCCAAAAAATGAGCTTCAACCCAACTTTGCCTTTTTCCGCAACCTGTGCTGCTGACGAGTTACCCATATAAAGCTTTTCTCCTTCCCCTATCTTATGATAGGAGGTGAACACATCTTTGTTTCCGCGGACATGTTCGGTAGCATCAGAGTCTACCCACCAGTCTCTCACATTGGTTACCAATTTGACTTTAAACACCGTACCAAAAAACTTGTTCTTTTGATTTTTCATAATAATTCAGCATTATTTTATTTTATTTTTCTATAAATAAAATCCTTACGATTTCTATAAACTATTGCCTAATTATATTATGAACATGATTTATTTAAAATCAAATAATCAACACCCACGCATGCTTCATGTTAAATTATTTTAGTGCATGATAACTACATTTTATTATGCGTATAATAATTGTCTTGCATTAAATTTAGTGAATAAATTTTAGTGCACAATTACGTTTCATCAAACGTGACCTACGGTTGTTAAATTAAGTGTATTAACCGTTTTAATAATTTCAAGACAGCATGCGTACGATTCATATATTAAAAAATATATTATGATTATAATTAATAAATCATACCTGATTATCGTTGCTACCATCATTTGAGCGATAAAAGTTTCCTTTTTAGCCATGGACTCTCCATCAAATCCCTGCCGAAGAATGCAATTGGCCCAGACCCATATCATCAGCTAGAATGCACCCAAAACCATCAGAAGCAGATAATCCAGATTCACAATTAACCATGAATTGAACACCTTTTGTCCGACGAAGACGAAGGAAACAAACGAGCCCCGGATGAACACCTTTCTAGGACCTTAAACTCGAGTCCAACCCAAATTGAGTGCCCAAGTCCATTTAATCATCCCTTATAATTTTGTTGAGCACAATTAGTAGAGATGAAAGAAATTCTAGACAAGCATGTGTGCCACATGTGTGTCATAAGAAGAAAGGGCAAAATAGTCTTTTCTCGGATTTCTATTAACCCTAGCAAATCACCTTCTTCTCCGCTTGTTCTTTCTCTTCCCTTCACATCCACCGGCGAGTTCTTTTCCAACATAATTAGCAGAGAAATGCTCAGGGATGTTTAGCGATGAAACAAATGCAACGATTCGACGAAGACCCATCGATGTTTAGTGTCACGTATCGAGGGAGACATACTTGTATTCAAGCTGTAAATTTGTTACCAGGGAAATCACAAAAAAGACTTGATCAACACGATCAGAAACGAATGAAATCACAACGAACACTTATCAATTTTTCTGAAAGGTTGTCATGATAAAACAGAGGATTTTAATACAGAACAAGTAGCACTCAATTCATCTGAATCATCTTCATTCTCATTTCCTTCAGCTTCATTTCTCGGTTTTAGGTTTCCTCAAGTGTCAACAAAAATGGCTGCTCCCAGTGTCTTCTCAAGACCATGACTCCTCGGAGTCGACATTGTTTACATACATCACCAAGTAATTATATGGCTGGTAAAAAAGACGAGTAGATGCAGAAAAATAGAGCATTGGTAGCACATCTCATTCTCTCTGGTCATCTAAATTTCTTCACCTACTGTTTGCAACAGTTAGCACAAAATCTCCCGAACAAACTCAATTCTATTCCACTACATATTCCAAGTATTTCCCCCTTAATTTGAACCATCGATTCAACCAATTTCAATCCCTTGGAGCCTAGTTTTGCTGCTGCAAATGACCTCTATTGAGAATAAGAATTCCTAATATGATTTAACCACAGACCCACTTTTATTTCTCAATAACAGCAACCATTAGAGCCAATCATGGACTGCATAAAGAAAACCCCCAAAAATTTGTTGTTACTGTCCGTCTAAACACCATTGCCTTCAATTAAAATTAACTCACCGGATAGAGATTGGGTGGGAACCCATCACATACAACTTACTCAAATTGCAGATCCCTTGATCAAATATTTTCTTTCTCTAATACAGCTCCGATTTCAACATGATTTCAGCCATTAGCACACTTGATACCCTGAACTGAAATTGATTTCATTGTATACCTAATAGTAACCCAATGGGATACGTAAAAGAAAAAGGAACGGTTCTACTAATAATTTCGTTGGTATCATCGTCTCTTTGATCGAATCGATCCGAAGAAAGAACGAAGTAAAACAGTGGGCGACTGGTTCCGTAATTATTTCTCGTTTTCATTGTTACAAATTTAATCAAATATCGAGTTAAGATTGTTGGATCGATTCCTGTAACAATAAACAAACTGAACAAAAAACTTGAAACTTGTTATTGATTAGAAAACAGAAGCACCCAGACAATCACACACACACACAGAAAGATGGAGTCGCCTGTTCAACAAACTGCCCTTAACTCGATATTTGTCGGGTACACCTCTAGAAAGAGTGTTGCTATACCACTAGTGAGGACAAATCGAATCCAGGATAAAACCACCTGATACCGACCCAGCTAGCAAAAACTCGGTGGCCCGTTGCGAACTTAACAACAGAATAAGAAAGAAAAATAATTCTATATGCGCAAACAAAGCGAGAGTCGTCAGGATAGTAGCTGCGACTGGGGTAAGTTGAAAATGAAAATTTTCTTTTTATTTTATAGGAAAATTTGAGAGAAGAGAATTAAATTATATTTACGAAAAATCTTTTTATTTAATTCTCATAAATTCCCGTAAATAATAAAACGGTTTTTAATATTTATTATAAGAATTTAAAATAAAAAACCATTAAGTCTTGATAGGCATACGCTGGCACACGCTGTGCACACGTCGAGCTCACGCCGGGCACTCGTCGGGCACATGCCAGCTCACGCAAAAACACACGCAAGCATACACAAGCTCCGCAAGTCAACGGCCCGCGTGCTTCGGTGCGAAGCACCGCACATGTGTGAGTTTTCCCACTAGCCCATTCCCTTAGTCCATATCCAATACACAAGTTCTTTCCCTTAGGTGCAACCTTTGTGGTAATATGGATAGACTTCATCCTTGGTTTGTCCAATGTGGGACAAACCAAAGGTTTCTCATTCACATAGAAGTGAAAAGTGGATTTGTTATTTCCACCCCCAATATAGGCTAGTGATCTTTTGGTCCCATCAAGATAAATTAGGTAACAAAACAATTTTTGGTAATAAATCACTTTTTAATTCTAACAATCCCCCACATGAATGAAGAAAGCGATAAATCAGAAAACCGGAAAACGAGAAATACCTCTTCAGCAATAGGTGTCCATATGGAATTGAACCTTTGCTTAGTGAGTAGTACCGGAATTACTTGATGGACAGTGAACGCGATATCTTGAACTGCCATCGTTTGGTGTAATCCATCAATAGCTCCTTACACGAGATATCTCCCAAGAGTGATGTTAAGTTCACGCCGTTGTGTCCGTTTTGGCCCTGGACATATCCCGTTTTTCAGAATGCTCTAGAGAATCAACTCAGTTCTCATAGGAAGCGACCCACTTCCTCATTCAGATAGGTGAGTTCTATCAAGAGTGTTAACTGCTACACCCCAATTCAATCTTAAATTGAAACTATAGAACTCATTAAGACTTTAGTATAAGTCATCCTCACATGCAGTCACACTATCACGTCTACACCATAGGGAAGGGACAGAGATAATAATTCTTTGATAGTGTTTAATTTTTACCTGCCACAAATTAGTTGTCTCATTCAAAACCTTGATCTTGGTATCTCCAGTCAGCAAGGTTGAGTATCCTTCATGGCAAGTTTTAAGTGATGAGCTTAAGTCGCATCCCCCTCGATGCATTACTAACTATCTCCTTGGACAAGCCTTTCGTCAAAGGGTTCGCGATATTCTCCTTAGACCTCATAAAGTCAACAGAAATAACGCCATTCGAGATTAGTTGTTTTAGAGAATTTTGTCTTCTCCGAATATGAATGGATTTTCCATTATAATTGCTATTTTTAGCATTAGCTATTGCAGCTTGACAATCGCAGTGTATAGATATAGCTGGCACAGGCCTATTCCAGAGAGGAATGTCTTCTAAAAAGCATCTTAGCCAAGCGGGCTTCCTCTCCTGCTTTATCTAATGCAATAAACTCGGATTCCATAGTGGACCGAGCGATACAGGTATGGTTGGAACTCTTCCAAAACACTGATCCACGTCTTAGACTGAAAACGTATCCACTCGTAGATTTAGACTCCTATGAGTATGCTATCTAGTTTGCATCACAATATCCTTCAAGGACAGCATGGTATCTCTCATAACTTAAACAAAAGTTTAAAGTGTATTTCAGATATCTTAATACTTTGATAAGTGCATCTCAATGATCTTGTCCCAGATCATATGTATAACTACTTAACCTACTCACATCATAGGAATTGTCTGGTCTCGTACAATTCATTAAATACATCAGACTTCCTATGACATGTGAATACTCAAGTTACGAAACTCCATTACCCTTGTTCTTCTTGATTCTATAACAAGGATCATACGGGGTACTCGCAGGTTTACTATCAAACTGGTTATATTTTCTAAGACTTGATTCAAAGTAATGAGATTGACTAAGACTGTAACCATTAGATTCTTTTCTAATTTTCATTCCTAAGATTACATCTGTAGGACCTAAGTCTTTCATGTCAAAGTTCTCATTCAGCATGTTCTTAGTGGAATTAATTACATCTATGATTGTACCTAGTATATGCATATCATCAACAAACAAGCATACAATCACACAGGCATCATTGACAGTTTTAGGGTAAACACACTTGTCAGATTCATTTATTTTAAATCTACAAAAAATCATTACATGATCAAAATTTTCATGCTCTATAAGATTTCTCTTTCTAAATCTTTTGCCTCTTCTAGGCTCAAGTTCATCTTCCTATAGAAGTATTGTCTGACAAGTAGAAAAGACATCTAGGGGATCAACACATATCGTGCGAGATTCAGATTTCAAAGGAAAATAATTTTTCCAAGGAACACAACATCCCTAGATTCCTTAATGGTATTCAGACCAATTTCTGAAAAATCAGAACTTACAACCCTAAACCTATAATCTGTAATGTGTTCAGGATATCCTATGAAGACACATTTAACAATTTTGGGTCCTATCTTTTTCCTCTTATGTGGAGAGATATAAACCTTAGCCAAGCACCCCCCACATTTTTGGAGTATGCAGAATAGGGTTGTCTACATTTCTGTAATTCATTTGGAGATTTATCTGATCCTTTAAAAAGTACTTTGTTCAGGACATAGCTAGCTAAGAGGATGGTCTCCCCCCATAATTCGCAGGTAGTCCTGAACTAATTCATGGCTTCATCATCTCCTTAATGGATTATATTTTCACCTCTAGTTTGAACATAGTTGAATTAATTCTAAGGGTTTAGAATTTTTCCTGAACATTTTTCTTATAAGACATTTTAGCATATTTAGAGATTATGCATATTTAACCTTTATGTTTACTTTCCAAATTAAATTTGGGAATGCAGCCTATGCTCGCCAAATTGTTCATTGAATAACATGACCATGTCTGCCATGTCAAACATTCAATGACACACAAACATAAAAGGAATCAATTTTATTTATTTAAATTGAGGTTACATCTAATTTGTAAAAACCCTCTGTCTTATAGCTCTTTACACTGAGTTACACTATTTTTCCCAGATTCATAAAACCCTTAACATCTAATATACTACAAGATACAAGAATTTTACAGATGTCCGGAACATGAAGAATTTCATTCAATGTGAGAGTTTTTCCAAAAATGAGCTTCAGCCCATCTTTTCCTTTTTCCGCAACCTGTCTTACGGACGAGTTACCCATACAGAGCTTTTCTCCTTCCCCTACCTTCTGATAGAAGGTGAACACATCTTTGTTTCCGCAGACATGCTTGGTAGCACCAGAGTCTACCCACCAGTCTCTCACATTGGTTACCAGATTGACTTCAGACACTGTGCCAAAAAATAACTTGTTCTTTTGATTTTTCATAATAATTTAGCATTATTTTATTTTATTTCTCTATAAATAAAATTCTTACGATTTCTATAAAATATTGTTTAATTATAATATGACTATGATTTATTTATAATCAAATAATCAACACCCTACGCATGCTCCATGTAAAATCATTTTAGTGCATGATAACTACGTTTTATTATGCGTATAAAAATTGTCTTGATTTTATGCATTAAATTTAGTGCATAAATTTTAGCGCATAATTACATTTCATCAAACTTGACCTACGGTTGTTAACTTTAGTGTTTTAACCGTTTTAATAATATCAAGACAGCATGCATACGATTCATATATTAAAAATATATTATGATTATAATTAATAAATCATACATGTATATTATGATTCGTCCATTTTCAGTTTCTGCTGCCTTCGAAAATTCCGCAATTTAATGACCAAGAAAACTGCCTCCGAAAATTCCGCAATTTAACGACCAAGAAAACTGCCTCCGAAAATTCCGCAATTTAACGACCAATAAAATTGCCTCCGAAAATTCCGCAATTTAACAACCAAGAAAACTGTTTCCGAAAATTCCGCAATTTTAACAACCAAGACAAAATTCATTATGGATAAATCTAGACAAAAGATTTGATTTACCAACTCCTGAATTACCAATGAGTATTAAACTAGATAAACAAATTGTCTCCAAATCTTATCATTAAATTAAGTCTTCAACGTTAAGGTTTCACTAAGTCTTCAACGTTAAAGCATTATAATATGATTTATTAAATAATCAACATTTCACATTCAAGCGTTTTATTACTGTGTACAAAACGTTAAGGTTTCTTTAGAATTGTCTATCTAAATTTCTTGTGTACGTCTTATAACGCTTGGAGGAAGAAACAAAAAACGTTAAAGTTTCTTTTCTTCATTAATGCCTTAACATTCGATTTTGACCCATTAACCCAATATCAACAAATTCTGAATACGTCATACTTTTGTTCTCAATTTGTTTCAAATTAGATTTCAACATTTCTAAATGTGCTAATTTCAACAACTTCTTCGCATCTTTTACTGAAATCCCATCCAAATAATCTAATTCCTTCTTAACCGGAGGTGGTGGTGATGGTGGAGGAATTAATCCAACTAATTGAATACGACCATTCCTATATTATTAATCGATTTCAATTTCTCAATAAGATTTTCACCAACTGGTAAGGTGTTAGCCATTGATTAAGGTTTATCAACTGTTGTCCCATTTTGTTAGAAACAACCGATCCACCTATCCATTCCCATGAACCAGATTCAAACCCACAGACTATTTAGCCATTGAAGAAAAAATTTTGATGTCGCCATTAATGGAGTTTTTTCCGGGTGTAGATCTTCTGTTTTTGGTACAGTTAATGAAGAAGGTGCAGAAAAAGGTTCAGAATCTCCATTTTCTTTAGATATCATCTCACTAATCTTCCGCTTAGAATGCTAGCAATAACATCTATCAAGTAAAGAAAATACCAAATTCCGGTATCATCAGAATGCCATAATATACGAGAAGATTCGAAGACTGCTGTCTGTGCTCTAGCATCGAGAAAATTATCCAACGCCCACGTTTCCATTGTTACAGAAAAATAAAATATCGAGTTAAGATTGTTGGAGAAATTCCTGTAACAATGAACAAACCAAACAGAAGCTTGAAGATAGTTAAGGGTTAGAAGAAACAACAACAGACTTCAGACAAACACACACAGGAAGATGGAGTCGCCTATTCAACAGACTGCCCTTAACTCGATATTTGTCGGGTACACCTCTAGAAAGAGTGTTGCTATACCCCTGTGTGGACAAATTGAATCCAGGATAAAACCACCTGATACCAACCCAGCTGCAAAAACTCGTTGGCCCGTTGCGAACTTAACAGCCGAATAAGATTTATAGAAAAATAAAACTACGTGCGCAAACAAAGCGAGAAGAGGGGAAAAGTCGTAAGGATAGTAGCTGCGACTGGGGTAAGTTGAAAATGAAATTTTTCTTTTTCTTTTATATGAAAATTTGAGAGAAGAGAACTAAATTGTATTTATGAAAAATCTTTTTATTTAATTCCCATAAATAATAAAACGGTATTTAATATTTATTATAGGAATTTAAAATAAAAAACCATTAAGTCTTGATAGGCACACGCTGCGCACACGTCAAGCTCACGCCGGGCACTCGTCAGGCACATGCCAGCTCACGCAGAAACACACGCACGCAAATATCAAGCTCCGCAAGTCATCGGCCCGCGTGCTTCAGTGCAAAGCACCGCACATGTGTGAGTTTGCCCACTAGCCCATTCCCTTAGTCCATATCCAATACACAAGTTCTTTCCCTTAGGTGCAACCTTTGTGGTAATATGGATAGACTTCATCCTTGGTTTGTCCAATGTGGGACAAACCAAAGGTTTCTCATTCACATAGAAGTGAAAAGTGGATTTGTTATTTCCACCCTCAATATAGGCTAGTGACCCTTTGGTCCCATCAAGATAAATTAGGTAACAAAATAATTTTTGGTAATAAATCACTTTTTAATTCTAACATTAAATACATGTATAAAATACTTAGGGTATATTAATTAAAGAATGTGCTAGTACTTATAAAGTCCAAGATAGCGAAAATACTTAGGGTATATTAATTACATACCTATATAAATTGACCCCTTTAAATATAACTCGTACATTATAAATATATTACATGTCATCTAGAAAACTTATCCACTTAAAAATAAAAAATATATATTTAAATACATTTATTATATAATTTTTTTTATCTATCATATTCACATATAATATACTTTTTTCATTTGAAAAAACAACAATTCATTTCTCTATCATTCCACCACCACTCCACCACCACCACCACTGCCATGACCACCACGACCACTACCGTTCCACCATCGCCACGACCGCCGCCACCACCACCACCACCATCTACAGACTGTAGTATCAACAAGCCAAGTCGACACCAAAACAGGGACAAGGCCTACCCTACCTAAAGATTCAATATCAAAATTTTTGGCCATACATATCCTAAACTTTTTACAAATGAACAAATGCTCCGATAATAAAACAGGGTTTCTCATTTTGGCCCCCACGTAGACTGAAAATCCTTAGAATCAAAGTTTTAGAGGCAAGCCTTTTCATTGAATGGGTATGACTCCCAATTGAAGAAGTGCTCATTATCCTCCCTGACAAAGTCCAACAACATATTTTTCCTCCAGATTATAGCGTCAACAAGCCAAGTTGATACCAACATCTAGTGTCAAGAAGCCAAGTTGACACCAAAATGTATGTTGGTTCCAGATTATGGTGTCAACAAATCAAGTTGATACCAACATATGGTGTCAACAATCCACGTTGATACCCACATCTTGTGTCAACAAGCCAAGTTGACACCAACATCTAGTGTCAAGAAGCCAAGTTTACAAAAAAAAAATTGGAAATCCAAGAATATGTTGGTTCCAAATTATGGTGTCAACAAGCCGAGTTGATACCCATATCTGGCGTCAACAAGCCAAGTTAAAATGAGCATTTGGTGTCAACAAGGTAAGTTGACATCAACATCTGGTGTAAACAAGCCAAGTTAGTACCAAAATATGATGTTAATAAACCAAGTTGATACAAAAATCTAGAAATATATAGGGTGCATATGCCACTTACCAGGAGATGAAGGAGGAGTTGAGGTACCATAAAGCTTTAACTTCATATTATTTGTTTGAATATTATTTAGAAGAACTTCAGGTTGAGTGAACTTAGCGTTATTCGAACGCGCATCTTCAGACGTGGAGTCAGTCGTTAAATAACGAGGGTACCAAGTAATCCACAATATTTTCGATATTAACGTATGCAGACTCACTTTGTATAATCTTATCGAAACAATAACGACCAAAGGATTATTTCAACAAGGTGATTCTTGATAATAACCAAAGTTCTATTTGAACTAACTATGGGATCGTTACTAAGAAGGGATCAACGTACAAGTGTATTTACTTTAATTATAAAGCTAAAAAATATAATGTGGAAGTAAATTAAATCTCACAGACACATAAGGTTTTGTTAACGAGGAAAACTGTTTGGCGGGAAAATCACGAAACCTAGTCCAAATTCCAATACTCTCATAATTAATTCGCTATATAAATTGACTATGCAACTTCGTATAGTTGAGACCAAGTAAACTACCATAAGTTACCCAGTGCTTTTAGTATCCTTGCGCATACAAGCAATCTAGCCAACGCAGATGAATCCCAAGATAAAGTCTACTATCTTGAGTCGCTTCACCATTGTGAAAGACTTCTGCACCCGACTCCTTTGGATCATAACCCAATATAGTAAATGACAACCTGCTTCAGTAACCAACTCACTCATTAATCACATAGAATCAATCTTTAGATCATTGGGGAGTCAAAGGATCCTCCATTTTAATCAATTAAACTCATTTGCTCAAAGGATCAAACCAAGACAATGATTATCAAAATAATCAATTTTTGATGAACAAACTTTATCCAAGCAAGTTAATGCAGCTAGGCAGTTTGTTCGATCTTTTACGTACAAGTCCGATGTCTATCGAAATAAACTGCTCGTTTAATCCCAGAGAATCAAGTTTGCATAAAGTTACACAAAGATCATACCCAAAAAGAAAAGTTTTGAAGTCTTTAATCTTCAAAAATAACTGCTGCAAAACAACTTGATTTCATTATTGATCAGCCGCATATAGCGGAGTCTGTTAACATCGATTAATCAACGATCCTACCCTACAAATCCAGAATCACTTAGATTTGTACTAGTCAAATCTTCAAACAAACTTGTGTGGCCTTATATAGTTTTAAGACTTTAGTTAGAGTTTTCACTTTCGTATGCAAATTTTTTAATTTGTATATATATTTTTGCATGAAACTTCAAATTTTGAAAGATTTTAGAGTAACGTAGTATACTTTTTGCTAAGTTTACATACAAAGTTCTTACTAAATAACTGAACTTAAAAGTCCTAGAGAACTTACATTTGATAGTCTTAGTCATTGAGAGAGTAATTGTGATGAACTTAACCATATCGGTGGAAAATTAGGTGAAGAAGGATTGTAGTATTAAAGAGTTAACTAAGCATTGGTGAAGACTACCTATTGAGCGATGCACCAAACCTTCAACACTGATTTAGAGTGTTTCATCTGTGCTAAATACGAGTAGAATGATGAGTTACTCAACCTCGCACCCCTTCAACACTTTTTGATCTCATGAGTGTTAATTCTGTCAATTATGAGGGTGACATCAAAATTACGAATTAACCTTATTCTTGTAGTCCGATTTGCAGTTAGCACCACTCTCTCGAAGCACTGACCAATGTAGAAACATACACCATCATCAACAAGCGGAGCAATACAAATTAATGAAGAAGTTGAAGACGTTTAAGGTTCACAAGCAACAAAAAGAAAAGGAAAATTGTATATCCAAAATGAAGAGAGAATGGAAAAAAAATTAATTTTTGAAGTTTATGATACCGAGACAATACCAAAGTTGTGAAGAATCAAGTGTTAAAGTCCTTATCTTATGGCATTGAAATGGAAAATATATATATATATATATATATATAAATAATACATATCAATTAATCAAGGACGTGGAAAATAAGAAATCTATCAAGAAGTTTCAAAAAACACCAAGTAATTGAAGAAAAAAATGAATACAAATTGTCCAACTTTTACGAAGTTTGAGAGTTTATCACCAAGATTTAAAGCCGAAGACGGAGACGAAGACATTTTTATTGGACGATGTTAGTGGTTTTCAATATAGATCGAATGAGAAGGTGAGTGAGCATTCCCATCCTCACATATGATTGATTTCCTTTCTTAGAGACCATCAGAAATTAAAAATAAGCGTCACATTTCCGTGTTTAATTGTTATTTTCTTTATTCCTTCTTACACACATGTGCAACCTATTTATATCATTTTTATGAGCGATCGACCGACAAGGTAGAAGTTGAGGCGAATTGCTTATTGGTTGCTCGCGAGGTTGCGTTACATCGTATGGCATTGGTTTAACATATTAAACTCTCTTAATCACTAAATACACCTAGGGGTTTAAAGGCTTGTTACACATGCTAACCGTGATTCCTCTGAAATTGAGTTAGGTAGTTTGCTCGAGGACTAGCAAAAAGTAAGTGTGGGGGAATTTGATAAGTGCATAATTTATATATTCTTAGTATTAAATACATGCTTGTATTTACTATAATTAATGGATATTACTTG
Organism: Papaver californicum; assembly: GCA_023531435.1. NCBI lineage: Eukaryota > Viridiplantae > Streptophyta > Magnoliopsida > Ranunculales > Papaveraceae > Papaver > Papaver californicum. The sequence continues at coordinate 7,687,388 of JAJJMC010015859.1, read as the reverse complement.
TTATAATGTTTGTTTTTATCTTGTGTGTCATATTAGGTAAATCATCCAAAAATGAGCTACAAAGTGTTAAAATAAGCAAAGAAGTGAAGTATGTTAATGGATAAGGGGAAAATGTCAAAAGGAACTCATTCAAATACAGGATTTCTTCTCATAATCTTGTAGATGGTGAAAATACGAAGCTAACTCAAAGAGAATGAGGTCATTCCGAGTTCGTATGAAGAAGTTATGAGCAAAACAACCGAAAAAATGCAAAACGCACAACAAAATAATCAACGAATATGGGGGAACTCGAGACTACGGTATATAGATAATTTTGACATCAGAGTCTATTTTAGAAATCCAACAATCAATAGATATGTTGGGTATCGAGTCTACCGATTTTAGACACTTCTCGCATAAAAAACCCTGTGTTATTGGCCCGTATAATCGACGAAAAGATGACCTTACCAATTGTGGTAGGCCAAGAGAGACTTCTTGGATGCATTTTTGACTTTTAAATTAATAAAAATTGATCCTAAAGGGTTTCTAAACCTTGGAAAGAGATGATACTTGAGGTTCAAGCATTGAAGGCTATAAAAGAAGACATCTAAGGCTCAAACGTACGATTACCTACCTCTCATATTACATCTTATACATTTAAAACCTAGGGTTTACCTCTTTAGGGGTGAACAATTCAGTCATTCATTCTTCTTCTTCTTCTTCTTCTTCTTTTTCTTCTTTGTAATGTGAGTAGGTAAACCTTTTGTTGATTAGGGATGAATTCAATGTTCTAAGCGTAAAGCTTGATTAGTTATACAAGTTTATTGAGAGTTTTAATCATCGCCACTTATCTTTGCCATATCTAATATTTATGAGTGATTGCTATATTTTTTATGATGTATACTAAATTAGTCAATTGATTTCCATTGCTAGTAAAAGTTGGTTGACAAGTGTAACAATCAAACAACGATCTACACAAGGAGAAATCGTAATACCTAGCAGAGGGATTTCGTGGAGAAATTGCGAGTGGATATAACACTAGCAAGTGGACCTTGAGCTAAGATTTTAACTACTGAGATCAACCTAAATTCATAAATCCTAAATCATTCAGTTGGATTACACCTTGAGCGAGCTACTACTTGGTGGTCCATATGAATAAGATCTAATAGTCGAGAGCTCTCGTATCCAGTGAAAAAATGAGAACATGGAGCTAACTGTTATTCTACGATCGATGATGAATGATTCTAACAAAAGATAGATGAGTATACTGCTTGAGTTAACGTTTGGCAATGACGATGGATTTCTTAAACATTATTTCTTTATTATTATTATTTTTATTATTATTTTTAGTTAATTAATCAATCAATCCCTTTTTAATGTTTGTTTTTATTCTTGTTTGCTAATCTGAATAACATCTCAATCACACAACTCTCTGTGGAAATGACACTTACTACCGCTATACTACCTGTTAATAGTAAAGGGAAATATCTTAAGTAATTTGTTGCACTTACAACATGCATTAGCTTACATGCGTCCTTTTACCACATATTTAGTTAAAATGACATTTCTTTCTTGTCAAGCCACACTTGACTCTTTAGTCTAGATCTATTGACCATTTCTTTAGTCCCGGGCTTTACTTATTGGCCTAACGACCAACCCACAATCTTCATGTTAGGTTAATCCTTTTTTGGATATCAATAATGTGCATGGTAGTTATGTAGACATCCTCAAAGTTATCCATTAGTTTTAGATATTGCCTTAGAGGATGTAAACGTCCTTGTCATCATTATCAATGGTTATTATGACATGGATTAAATATTTTGTTTTGGATCAATGGTTAAAAAAGCTTACAACTAAAATAAAAGAGTTTATAGTTGTAGATGTTTTTTTTTCACCTCTTTAAATTAAAGAAATTTTAAACATACATCCATAAAAAAAAAACTTACACACATGATACACACCAAATTACTATTAGGGATACTCTAACATTCCAGTATATATATATATATTCAAGAATTAAAAGTTCATAGAAATATTTATGCCTATTTTCAGATTGGTATTGCTTTCTTTATTAGACTATGCAACTCATTAGCTTTATGAGCCATAGTCGTTGTCATTCCACCAAAAATCGAAAAATAGGAAAGCTTATATACAATATACTCAATGTTCACAAGGATGAGCTCCGTGAGCTATTCTCATATATAATACTCGATTCTAATGACTACCATTAAGAGTTGTAAAACGTGCTGCCCGTACAACCCAATCTACAAAATCATTGTCAAGTATGCTGTCTGTTGTATTAGTGAGTATGTTATAATCTGTTATGCCAGAAAAATAAATGTGTCATGCTGTGATGTACTCACACACTTATTTTAAGTTTTTAAAGAAAATATTTTTTAAATATTTAAAAATTATATGTATTCAACATAATATAAATATAAATATCTAAAGTTTATTAGAATAATTATTTTTTTTTATAAAATATACATGAAATATGGTGTAGACAGTGGAGTGGTAACTGCTTAAATTACTGAAGTCGAAACTCGAGAACGCCGAATCTATATGGATCAAAAATGAAAAAAGGCTTGAACAACACAAGTCGAGGACATTAGCTGCAGACCGTTAATATCCCTTGACCCAAAAGTTCAAAGAAACCGACACGTTTCACAGACTGTAGTAACTAGTACGGTAGCCCCAAAAAGAAAACAAAATAGGCAGTTGTTCAGAAGGAAGCATCCTAACCACCAATACTTTACAAGTCTCAGACACGTGCTTCAATAATTTGATACTAGTACTTAAAAGTATCCACGTCAACATCACTGACGTGTTCACGTGTCTTATCAGATCTTCTTATTCAACCTTTCTCTTAAAAATATATTTTTGTTTCACAAGAAAACGAATTAATTAATTATGTTTTTATTTTTATTTAAATTGGTGCATGGAGACAGCTGGTGATGTCATTTTTAAAGGTAACGAAATCTGACACGTCGCCTTCTTTATGTGCAAGTTGATGATGCTGATCTGTTAACACACTCTTGTTTTGACACGTTTTCGAGACACGACACGCGGTTTCAATTTTATGCAGTTTGCAAAAGAAAAAAGAAACACTTGGACAAAAAGGATCTTAACCAACTTGTTTCTTATGGTGGGGCTCTTTTGTTGGGAAAGAAAAAGTGTGGGGGTATATTTTGTCACGCCTTGTGTTAGTAGACTAAAGTCACATCAAGATCTCAACTTGGAATGTTCTGGTCAAACTTGGAGGACTTATGTAGACTAAAGTCAAGATCTAATTATATGAGCGTTTGTTTGATGACACGTTTGAACAAGTGGATGGTCTGATATTATTTTATTTTATTTTCTATCATGAAATTTGTTTAACAACTCTTTCTAGATTGATGATAATAAAAGGCTAAATTCCACAACCGATGAGATCATGTGTTCGAGTTCAATTGATAAGATTTGCGAAAATGATTGAGAATTTTTCCTCCGGACTCTGGATGGTGTTGTCTTTCTATTGACTCTTCGTCCCAAACTCGAATGTGTAGTACTAGCCATACCAGATGGTATAATGGTTATATATTCGAGTGTATTCAGCATACCCATGTACTGAAGAACGAAGAAGTAGGCTGTACTTGAGGTCAAGTAATAAGATTTGGCTCGTTTTTGGACGAAGTAGTAAGTCACTGATACGTATATTTATTTGGATACTCACCAACTGATATATACGCGATATGATACATTTCAAACATCGAAACAAGGAATATTGAAAATACACAAAAAAAAAAAAAATGCTCCCAAGTAGGTACAAATAAATATGTATACAGAAGCTTAGGAAAGCTTCACAAAATGGGAGAAAACCCTCCAGGCAACCATTATTAGAGAAACCACGTGCCAAAAAGTTTAGAAAATAGTCGCACATGAGTCTCAAGTCTCAACTGTGTCCATGATATGTCTTAGATTCTCCACTATGTGTTCGGTCCAAAACACATCCAGGCGAACGTGGCACACGCTGTACAGGCATCCTACGTCCTACGTGCATCTAGGCTACCGACCCCAAAATAATGTGCCAATGTACAGAGTGACCAACGAGATGTACGTATAAGTTATGTATAATCTAGCCCCAAAATTTTAGGAGTTACGTTTATGCTGTATTTGTTTTTATAAATATTTTAAAAACATCTAGTTTAGTTTACATTCAGAGTCTGTTAACATCATTTTTTCCCCTAAGATTTGATTGAAATCACTTGATTTTTCTGGATCTGATTTAGTGTGTTTGTTTTTTTAAGTCATATCTGATTTAACTGATTCAAAAATATACAAGTCGGTGGTTTGGTTTTATAAGTTAGGTAGCGAATCAGACCTGCTTAAAGCTAAAAAACAAACAATTCAACATTCTAATTCGGGTCGAGTCAAATTCAGACGGTGAATCAGGAGAAAACAAACGAGACAGTAAAGGTATAAGCCTCAAGTTAATTTTTCATCACTGTTGACTGAAAGAGTCGTGCCACTGACTTCACTGCGACTCCAGAATCTAGATAACCTCGTAATCTCTTGTAACCTAAAAATAAATAAATCAAAATATTTTTAGAAATTATAAAAAAAGCCTCAAAAGAAATATCAAAATTAATACATTTCCTAAAACGTTTGAAAAACCAAGAATTAATCACAACATTTTTCTTTTCTCCATCAACAACCTAAAAACTCTATCTCATCTCGCACACCACGTTGAAGGGTGCGCCTCCCCTCCGTTTCCGTTGGTCGGTCAACGACACCCTGATTTCTGATTCGTTGAAAATAAGTTAGCTCTTTTACATTTCGTGGCCGTTAAATTTTAATAAATAAATTCGATCTCTTGTTCTACATTGAAAGGTGATGTTCACCCTTCCTTTGTGTTGGTTGGTCGACAAAACTCTTACTCCTGATTGGTTGAGTTTTATAAAAATTCTTACACCACGTTTACATAGGTTTATAAAATCCAGACTATCGGATTTATAATAATTGGATTACTAGAAATGAATTTTTAAAGCCGATAAATATATATATAAATAAAAAAAACGAAAATTCTTTTTAACATGATATAAATTTTTTAGTTGATTTCTGTGTTTTGTATGAAAATAATCTTATTAATTTTCATGTTTAAGATAAAATTATACAAGATTTTAATTTAAAAATATATTTTAATTTTTTTTTAATTTTTTTTGTTTAATATATTTTAGGTAATAAATCTAGCACTTACTAGAAGAATTATTCATCTATATCTGGATCTATATTTAGATTAAAAATAGGAAAAATTCGATATATTTTCAGAAACAAATCCAAGATCGGTTGATTTATTGGTGCCAAATTTAGAAAAATAACAACCGGGTATTTAAGTTTTTCACTCTCCTTTCTATCTCTTGGTCATGCACTTGCAATTCCTAGTGTCACTGGAAAGTTATTTTCTGTGAAACCGTTTCTGTTTTGGTTAATAAATGTCATTATCAAACCCTAATCCCTTTCATAATCAAAATATTAAACTCTAATAGTATCCCAGGTATGTTTCATTGTTGTTTTGGTTGATTGGTTGATTGAAAAGATGTTTCCGACAGTGAAAAAGATTTTGATTTGCTCCCTAAAGTGGTCGAATTCACCGTGGAGAATGGAAATACAGCCGAAAAGGAAAAATCCGCAAACTTCGTCTCAAATCGTTGAAGAACACAAAAAAGATGATCTTTTGGGGAATTTGCGGATTGGAAATGGGAATTACAAAAGAAAAAGAAGACAATAGGTTGAGCCTAAAATGTGGGAAAACTTCAAGATTGGCGAGAAAGACTACTCTCCAGAGAAGGGAACTGGACATGAATCAGTTGATGACGATCTTGATTCTAAATCACAACAAATGTTTTGAGTTTCATTTTGGTGATAATGGAGAAAAAAACAGACGCAAATGAGTCTATCAGAGGGCTACATGCCAACTCCGTTACGGTTTGTATATCATTTTTATTATATTCAAGCTCTGTTTTAGGCTTAGCAATTACATACTGGGTTGCTCAAAATTTCTTCTCTATTAATCTCATCTCTAATCCAACTCAAAACCTAATTCTCCTCTGGGTAATTAAAATTAAACTTATTCATCTTCATCATTGTTTTGTTTCATATTTTTAATTTGATAACCTAATTTGTTTCTGCTTCAAGATCCTCAACAATGCTCTGTAAGTTACACAAATTACCTCTTTAGATTTCATTTTGCTTTCCTCAGAATTATCGACAATTTATTTTGGGATTTATTAGTGACTTGATTGACAGTATGGGAAGGCAATAGGGCGAGGAATCGTTGGTCTGCCTATTGGTATGTTATAAACCATGTTATTGCTTTAAGTTGTTCAGAAAGCTTAGAAATTCTTTAATGGAATTCGATTCATATATATGTTCTTCAATTTATCTGCATTTTAGCTAAATGTGAAATGAAAAGATCGGGATAATCATGAACTGCTAGATAAATATGCTTCAATGAGCTAAATGTGAAATGAAAAGTTTAGAGTGGTCATGAATTGCATATGTCTGACTTAAGTAGTAGATGATTTTTTTTGCTTCCCTCAATTAGTTGGAATATGTACCTGTGAATGATCAAGCCAAGGTTAAACAATTATGTAGTGATAGAGCAGAATACAAATATGAGGTGTTTCAGAATATGAAACTCATTTGTGGTTGCAAAAAAAAACAACAAACTTTAATTCCATTAATTGCAGAAATGATTCCATTCAGGTGCATATAATCACATAGAAGCTAAAGATTTTGCGGATTATTATTTGATGCTTTCTTAAATGTTGTTCTGAATGTTTCTTTTTCTTCAAAATAGTGTATTTACCCCATACTATGGCGAGACTGTGCTATATAGCTCAGCTGAGTTGATGGATGAAAATGATGATGGAATTTCTACTCTTTTCTATCCTAAGACAATATTTAAAGGTAATATTTTTTCCTTTTGCTAGCTTATGTTTTAGCTTATTATTGTTCTCTTTCCTAGATATCTATACCCATGGTAGTTAAAGTTCAGTACCAAATTGTTAGCTTTGAAATTGTTGTTTCTCTGATAAGTGTTTCAACGATGACTTCAATTTTACTTCGTAGATGAGTGGGTAAACTTTTTGGAGCGGATTGGTAGGAATGTATCCACCAAAGATGGGGAATTTCTGGCGAGCCCCACTGATAACTTGGAGATCCGTTTTTGGGTATCTTATCGTGGCCAAACATTAGCTAGGTATACAAATATTTTTCTGGAGAATCTGAATCACTACAACTGGAAATCTAAGGAATTATTAGTGCTCTGTGTGTGCTTGCATTAGAAAATATTCATGACAATTTCTTCTGGCTGTGTTTGGCCATTTCTATTGGTGTGCAGTACGCGGTAAGATGTATCTCACGAAGTAGGGTGTGGTTGAATTGACATTATGTTTGTTATTTCTTTCAGCCAATTTTCAATTTTGATTTATCTCACGAAGTAGGATGTGGATGAAACCTACATTTCATTCAAATAGAAATTCCCTAAAGTGGATAGTTTGGCTCTCAATCTGGTTGAACGACTGCCTGATGTACTGCATTAGTGCTTCAAATACTTTTCTGGCAATTCCACAACTTATGTATGCTTTTGGTCAGTGGCTTGCAGCTTGCTCCTATTTAGTAATGAGAGATACATTGCAAGAATGTTAGAGAACATCTGGCACTAACGCATGTATTTAAGTTTTGAGTTCCTTATTTAATTTATACACCAATTCCCGGTGGTTGATTCATTTTCCTCTTGACAAACAGATGGCTTCTCATATTAGCCAAGAAACCCACATCGTCAAAATTCAGGTACCTACAACATCTGTTGAATTATATCCAAGCTTCCAGTTGATTTGCGCAGATTTAATTTTTTTTGTTTTAGTTGTTCTTTGTAATTTTTTTATTTGAGTCTCATGATCCCAGTTAGTTTGAAATAAAGAATTGATGGTTCATATGTGCCGTAGATGTTCAAGTGTATCTTTCTTATGTATTTTTTGTTCTGTTTTCTGATTGTTCGATTTGCATTTGCACTTTCTAATTTATGGTTACGATGGAATCTTTGGGTATAAATAGTGTAAGTTGGTTTAAATTCAAGGAGGTACATTTGCATTTCACAATTTTTATCTAACTTGATTACCTTGGCTAGAAAGTAAGTAGTGGGATTCTACGGAATTGTTTCTCCTTTTTGCATTTTTTGCTTATATTTTTTCTGTTGCCCAGATTTTTTGTCTATAGCTTCCATAACTAATATCTGTTGTCGTGGGAGTGGGTACATTCATTTCATAGCATATGGAACAGTTCTGTTACATTGTACAGTTGGTTGTTCGATAAGCTGTAGATGGGAACACTGGTGCGAATCCTTCTTTTGAAGGTGATGTGATGAGGGTGTTAGACCCTGACGTACCCATATTTTCATAACAAAAGTTCGTAACTAAATTATAGAGTGAGTAAATGAAGGAAAATGTTATAGATAACTAATGGATTTCTATGGGCACTGGTGAATTTAGGCATCCGAGAGAAGTACCGCCATCACCACCTTTTTCACCAAGTGTAATGGCTGGAGTTAGAGATCCATGTTTACTGTACAATAGTAGGACAAAGTGAGAAACAATGAACAAAGAAAGATATTGTATATTCTAAATTAGATAAGCTCATGAGTACAAAAACTATATCACTATTACAATCAGCATACAAATCTCTTACTGAACATTCAGTGATACAGGTAGTGGGTATTGCTATGAATCACAATTTAATCGTGTCTTGATCTCACACTTCTTCATCACTTAATGTCCATAATAGGCTAAGCTAATTACAAATCATGACAAACAACAGCTAATCTTTTAGTGATTACTTGCCGTGTCAGATCCATTCTTTTAATTATTCATTCGTAAAGACTGTCACAGCTCACCTTAACTGCACTACTTCGCATATACCATTAAGATTTTCTAAGCCTTCCTTCTTATGTTGCTATTACAGGTGGTCAGGCCTACCGTTAACCCATATTCACCATGACATCACCGATACTAATTACTGATGGGAAAGGTATTTATGGTGCATGTTTTTCTTTCATATGATGTCTTAAATCGTTTATTTTAGCTTCTCTGAACCTGTTTCTTATGTTGCTATTACAGGTGGTCAGGCCTACCGTTTTGCCTGTGCTGCTGATCGGACTGGCCATGCTTTGCTGCACACGCTGTATGGCCAGGAAATGAAGCACAACACAGTTTTTTATGGAATACTTTATGTTGGATCTTATAATGGACAGGTGGTAAGTAGGCTACATCTTTTCTGAATTTAGCAACAAATCCAAGTTAGACTGTTTGCTAATTTCATTATACATTTGATCTTACGTTACGCCGGTTTGATGTTTCACCGTTTATCTTTCTCCAAATTGCAATATTGATGATCTCTCCATTTGGTAATCTAAATCTCGGGTTAGTACTCTACCTGTGTTTAGGTATTTTGTTTCATCTGATATTGCACAAAATTAAGTTTGGTTAATTCTGAATCTAAACTCAAGGAACTATCTGAACTCATCCATATCTTCGTTAATTCCTTTACAGAAAATAACTCTTTGGTTTATTATACTCTGTTCCATTTGTTTGATATTCTCTTCATTTCTGTGAATTTTGTCAAATTGATATTTTAAAACCCTTAGTATATGCATGCACAATAGCTAGACTCCTTCTTAATTATATTCTATCAATTATCACTGTTAAGGAAGTTTGACCATAATCCATCAACGAAGAGCAAAGACCGAAAGGTATGGTACATTTAATTTGCTATGTGTGGGGCCTTCATTTATGTGCTTCTGGGGGGTGACTATAAAGTGAGAGTAGATGTAGAAACAACAAAGTTTGACATTCATAGTTGTAGTTTCATTGAGCTCCTGTGGGATATTCACTTCCCTTACAAGAGACTGATACAACTTAGGCAAGAGAAAACTATAGAGAATTGCTCTGAAGTATCTTTATATGTGAATTTTGAGTTCTCACATATGCAAACTTCCAACATTAGTTGTTTGTAAATTGTGCTTTATAGGTTCTAAAAGCTCAACCAACTGAAGCATCATCAGAGGAAGGAGGCTTTGGATTTATGGGGACCAATAATGATGCTACCATCTTGGATGTGTTCATGATCGATGATAATGAAAGTAACCCATGCTACTCTGAGAAATTATCTAACTTGCAGGATTATTTGAGGTTATTATAGAGTTGGTTTGAACCTGTATGAACTTATAGTCTTATTTGCAGGCTTATTCAATCGACCATTTAATTGCTTTTATATTGAGTTGGTGACCTTCTATTGACTCTCTGAATTATTTGTTGATTTTCAGTATTGATCAGTTGGAATGCCTCATTGTAGTTCTATTGTGACCACCGTGTCAAAAAGCTTTTGATCTAACCGTAGAAGAGATTAACAAACCTTATTTTCTAAACATGGATTGGGGTTTGTTTATTTTGTTAGTATTAAGTATCTTTTTATCATCCCGTTCACACTTCAATCCACTGACTTGAGCACATAATCCTCATTTCTACCTCAGGGTGATGAAGCATGGGGTGGTACCAAAGAACAAAATCTGGAAATTCGGTCCCTTGCTACGTGTTAGTGCCATATGTTCCCAAAACAAATTTACAATATTTCACCCTGCTCGCAGTGACCACCGTCTTTTCTTCAAGTTGGATATGGATGTAAAGCCTCTTTGTGGCACTTGGCGAGACTTTGCACACAGGGGTGTGAAAGAGGCAAAGGTGGACACAATACAAATCGAACCACCAACTACACCACACATCCATTACAACAGGAAACGAAAACAAGTGTAAGTGATCATATACTCTAAAACCAGTTGATTCTTCTATTGCATTGTTAGAAAAATACAAATTTTAAGGTATCAAAAATCTGATAACAGAGACGACGCCTAGCACAGCAGAGAAGGCCACAACGTGAGCATTGGAAAAAGCTCAACAAAAATAGAGAGGGATCAGTCCGCGGTAATCCAACTTTGTTATTGTTGCTTATTACTCAGTCATTAGGATTATCAAGATATACCATGAGGACATAAATTCACCTTAATAAAAGATAAGTGTTTTACCTTCTAGCAACTTACCTGGTTCCTTATGTTGGACTTCCCAGTTTTGTTGGATCCAGTCATCTCTACAAGGGTGACCACTCTAATAAGGTAAGTCTACTTCATGTGTACCAATAATATTCAAAGCGAAGAAAAATGAATAAACTTCAATGTTCAAACTGCCATGCAGCTTGCTGCGGAGCATATTTGTACGAGAGAGCCACGCAGAGGGTGCGCCCATATGGTATCATGATTGCAGAGTTTACGGGCAAGATTTCACAGCTTAGGAACAAGCTGGGTGGTGATGGGCTCTGCAATAGGGGGCAGAGGGGAAAATGTCTGGGAATGGGATTGCTGGGAATGATTACTCGGTATGACGGTAGGACCCCACAGGAAATATTGAGGATAGTTTATGGCGGCGATGGGGACGAGCATGTACCTGGTGGGTTCTTCCCGGATGGTGCTAATGACTCCATTGCTACGTCTTACTTATGATTATAAGTGCAGACAAATTATAGGCAAGGAGGGATATGATGCGAGACACTCGAGGTGATACATAAAGCTGCAAATTCGTCTAGGTTTAGATCACAGATTATTTTTACATGTTGCACATAGGGCAGTATGTGAGCAAGCACAAACATTTTTCTTTCCATTCTTTATAATTAGTTGATTAATCAAAAATAATATTTTTATACCATTATTCCTTTCCATTTTGTATAATTAGTTGATTAATCAAGAATAATATTTGTATATCAGTGGTAGGTTTAATTCTGATAGTAAGCGAGAATACGGTGGTGATTAGGATATTTTTGCGAGATTGGTCGCTTTAGTCTGTCACAGGTGGCAAACTTCGGATGCAAAAACACATCAATAAGGCTGCCAACTAACACTACTTTGTACTCTAATGCTCATTTCCATCATGCAAATTCCTTTTTCCTAGACGCCACTTACCCTGCCCTGCCCCAAATGATATTGAAATATCAGATGTGAAAATTTTCCATGATTGTTATTTGATTTTTCTCTTTGTTGTGATCTTGTTATTGTTATGCAATTTGACAACCCTAACCCATTTTTTGAAGTGTTTTAGAGCAACTCCAACGGACGAGGGGGCCAAAGAGTAAAGATTACATTTACTCTTTGGTCGTCCAAATTCAAGAGCAACAGGTGATTATATTTGGGTTTGAGGCGAGTATATGTACAGTACCAGAGGAGTTTTACTCAGAAACATATATATACTCGCACGTTCTTGTAAATGGGCGTTAACAAAAAACGCTTCGTTAAGAAAGCGTTTCAAAACACGGACGTTTGGTTAGAGAAGCGTTTGATGAGACGCTTGGGCAGAGAAGCGTATGATTTAACGCTTACTTAAGAGAACGTTGGTGTGCACAAACGCAAGCTAGAGGAGCGTCTCACCAAACGTCCAGTTAGGAAGACGTTTCAATTCCAACGTTCAACTAGGAAGACGCCTAGTCCCAGCGCTCATCCAAGACGACGCCTAGACAGGCAGCGCTGCTCCAGATAGACGTCCAGTTTCCAAACGCTGCTCCAGATAGACGTCCCAATTGGACGCTCCTCCAGCTACGCGTTGCAACAAAACGTCCCCCTACACGAGCGTTTTTGTTACCGTTGTAATGTATAACGTTGTAAAATGTAACCGTTGAACGGCTATTAAATCTTTAATGTATATAAACGAGTTGCCGTAGTATGTTTCATCTCCACAACAATATTTCATAATTCAGTTACAACAAATAAAGAAATTTCTAAGGTTTTCAAAATTTTGTTTATTCCAATTTGTTTGTAATCACTTTCATTAATGGGTCCAAAACCAAGAGGTCCAAATTTTACTGTTAATGAAGATATAACCATGTGTAGGATTCATTTATCAATATCTCAAGATTGTAGTGTTGGTACCGATCAATCAGAAGACAAATTATGGTCTCGCATCAAAGCTGGAATGAAAGAAGCTATACCTTCAATGGCTGATCGGAGTTGGACCTCTATTCAGAAACGCTTTCAGGGAATAAGTAAAGAGGTGGCTCTGTACTCTGCAAAGGAGGCAGAAGTGGAACGTGAACAACATACTGGATAGGGCCCAGAAACAAAGGTCTGTGAAGACTTAAATTTTATGCACTGCCTTTTTAAAGTTTTGAATTGTATATGATGCACTAACTATTTTTCTGAACAACAATAAACAGAGTGTAGAAGTAAGGAGGCTATTCAAGGAAGCTAATGGTGGGAAACCATTTAAGCACGAAGAATGCTACGTAATTATGTTAGAAAACATCAAATATTCAAGACGATCAACACAAGTTTTCGATTCATCACAAGCCGAAGAAGATTCAGATACCGATGACAATACTCGAAATAGACCTTCGCCAAGCCAAGGCCAATGGAGTGGATACGAAGAAATAGGAGATATACCTAACACGTATCCCCGTCCAATGGGGAAAAAGAGGCTAAACGTTTGAAGCTAACAGGGAAAGAAAAATCCAGTGCCCAAGCCGATGCCTTGGACACAATTATTAACAACCAAAAAAACTTCAACAACAGTTATATGGAAAATGCTAAAAGGAAGAATGATCAGAGAGAAGCCGAGTTTGCAGCAAAAGAGGAGTATCGTATTATGATGACGGACGTCTTCCATTTGGATGCCGCAACCAAAGAGTGGATTGAAATTAGGAAGCAAGAAATTTTACAGAAAATAAGAGAATCTCGCCTTGGTTAAACCATATAAAACTTCGAGTGTAATTTTTCCGACTATTAATGAAAATTCTAACTTTTGAGTACTTAAATTGATTGTCACTTAGAGCAACTAGAACAGAACACAACTTCACATTAACATATCTCATTTTCACATGAGTAACGGTTGCACTTAGCACGTGCAAGATGGTTGTTGTAAGTTGACAAGTCAATGCAAGGAATTGACAATACCCAGACCACATTTCAATGTAAAAATCAGTTTTCAACATTGTCAGAGATATTATAAAAAGTAAGTTGAAAAGGCAATGACATGAATTAAACTAAACATTCATATTAAGATTAAAAGTAATACAAAGGTTCAACACTTAGGACGTGTAACATGCCTTTAAACCACTAAGCGCCCCTAGTGGCCGAGTGGTGTCTCGGGAGGGTTTACAAGAGATATACCCACAAAACCTAGCCGCATGGTTTACTAATTTTTCATACTTCACCGAAATCCGACCATAAATGTTCGATCAAGTCATTTCGTAATCGAATATGCGTTTCTTTGCTATGTACTGCAACTCGGCGTTGGTGAGTTGACACCCTCGACAGTTCTGCAGTTTGTTGACGGGATATATTAACAGGTGCGTGGTAGCGCCCTTGATCATATTCATGTGGCCAATCACCGGGTTGACGTTCATCCTCCACAATCATATTATGGAGAATAATAACCGTTTTCATTATATATGCTAGTGCGTCCATATTCCACACTCTAGCTGGTTGTTTAACGATTGCAAATTGGTTTTGCAGTACCCCAAATCCTCGCTCAACATCTTTTCGGCAGCCCTCTTGCATAGTTGAGAATTTACGTTTCTTTGCCGAATCTGGATGCTTGATCGACATAATAATGGTTGATATCTCTGGGTATATCCCATCACCGAGATAGTACCCCATATCATATTGGTTCCCATTAACCTCGAAGTTCACAGGTGGTGTTTTACCTCTGATTAGGTTCTTAAAAATATAAGAACGGTTCATTACATTTATATCGTTGTTGGAACCAGGCATACCAAAAAAAGCATGCCAAAACCAAAGATCTTGTGAAACCACTGCCTCCAATACAATACTTTCATCTCTTTTGTAGGCAGTATAGGCACCAGATTCGGTTGATGGACATCTATCCCATTTCCAATGCATACAATCCACACTTCCTAGCATCCTAGGAAATCCCCTAGCTTTGTTCTGGTTAAGCAACAGTTCTACATCCGCAGTAGTTTGGTTCGCAAATACCTTTCCTCATATAAATGCAGTATCGTCAAACAAAATCGTCGTGTTGCCTCAAGAACCGTGGTTTCTCCGATGCGTAAGTACTCATGTATTGCATCCGTCGCAGATCCATAAGCCAGCATTCGAATTACAGCCGTAATTTTCACGTGTGGGGTTAATCCTAGGCGCCCGGCCGCATCCCGTTTTTGAACGAAATAAGGATTAACTGCTACTATATCCCGCAAGATACGGTTGAACAATTGTCTTCTCATACGAAATCTTCTACGAAAAACATTGGGAGGAAAAGTCGGGTTTCTTGAAAAGTAATCTGTCCATAGTTGTCTAGCTCCATCCTCACGATTTCTTTGTATTTCGATCCGAGTACGTGGCCAGTCAATGTATGAAGCGACCAAGCCTAAATTTAGTGCTTCGTTATTTTGGTTAGTCGGAAATGCTTCTTCGTCTGATGAGGAAGTGGTGTTATTACTATCATCATTAGATGTCAAAGATAGGGTTAACTGATTAAGAGGAATATAAGAAGAGGAATTAGAAGCAACATAAAACATGTTGCAGTTTTGATAACCTGCCATTGAAAGGGGAAGGAAGTATGTCTTTGGGAGGTTGCTAGTTTTGTGGAGTTTAGATGTTCTGGGTTGGTTTGTAGTTGTTGATGTGGTTTCAATGGAGAATGATGTGTTCTTTTTATAGTTATGTTAAAAATAACAACGAAAAAATAAAGCAAATACAAGCCCAACAAACTTAGACAAGAGCTATAAAGAAGAAACAGACAAATAATTTCGAATGAGAAAATCAAGAGATAAGAAGTTTCAGCTGATTAGACAATACAACGCAGAGCTAAGGGTCAAATTAAAGCATACATAAACAAGAGCTATAAAGAAGAAACATACAAATAATTTCGAATGAGAAAATCAAGAGATAAGAAGTTTCAGCTGATTAGACAATACAACGCAGAGCTAAGGGTCAAATTAAAGCATACATAAACAACAGCTATAAAGAAGAAACAGACAAATAATTTCGAATGAGAAAATCAAGAGATAAGAAGTTTCAGTTGATTAGACAATACAACACAGAGATAAGGGTCAAATTAAAGCAATTTGACAAGATCTGTAAAGAAAAAACAGACAAATAATTTCGATTGAGAAAATCAAGAGATAACAAGTTTTAGTTGCTTTCTCCGATACAACTCATACACAAGAGCTAAAAACAAGAAACTGAAAATTACCTATAAAGTGTCAACTCAGAGCTAAGAAGTGTCGGTGGAGGAGAAAATACATGCAGTAAAATCCAAATTAAAACAAAGCCAAAAATACTAAAGATAAGAAAACGACAAATTTAGTAAAAACAAAACGGGTGACATATGCATGACATAGGTAAACCCTAATTTTGTTTTTCTCTATTTATTATTCTTTTGTTTTTGTTCTTCACTTCATGAATTTAACTCCAACCATGTCAACATTTCATTCATCTGAAGGCTTGGCTTGTCGGACGATGTGCACGGCGTTCTTCACTACTGGGTAGAAAAATCAACACAAAAGGATTGAATTGTTCCATTACCCTTAAGATCTCGAAATGAGGTTTGTACCGGAAATCATGTTGTTTCCATCTAGTCCATTCCTCCAGTGATCTGTCAACAATTTCATCATCTGTTTCATTTCTAAGACGAAATTCATTGACCTTAGCAGTTAAAGAATAAAATTCAAGGACTTCCTTTGTTATTTGCACATATCGACAAAAAAGACCTGCTTTGTTCCTGTTGTTGGGATTACCGGTTTCATTACAAAAGTTTGCATGTGTATGTTCCAACCATTGCATGCTCATACAACCATTCATCCGACGTTCATGCCCCTTGATGGATAATGCAATAATATGTTTCGACATATGGATAAATCTTCCTCTAGTGTAAAATTATCTGCATTTAACCGAAATTTTTCGTAACCCGCCATTAAATGAAAACCCAGAATTACAAATTTGATCTTAAATTTTACTGAGATGGATTTGGAATGAGAATGATACATATAAGCTAATGTATTTATAGGACTCCATGTAAGGGTATTTGGCCGTTGTTCAACGGCAACATTCCATAACGGTAACAAAACGGTAACATATAGGTTGGATCTTTTTTTTAAAACCAAATCAAAGAGTCTGTACGGCCACAAAGAAAACACATAATTGAAAATGAAAACAGATAAAGTCAAATGTATTTTGAATTTGTAAAATAATACTATTCAGTAGTTTAGTCCCCACGAGAAGAGCGAGGTGGCATAAACGGAGGCATACTTGACGAAGTTCCCTGACCCCCCGTGTTCCACATTTGCATTGGGAGAGTTGCCGGAAAATTACCAACCCCTAAGTGTGGAGATTGAGAATGAGCACGGACAAGTTGTAGGTGCAAATTAGTGTTTTCATTCTTATAATTGAGCAATTCCTCCATCCTTTCCCTCGACTGGGCCAAATGAAACTTACGGAATTCTTCGGTAAAATCGGCATATTCTTGCGCAAAATTATAAGCTTCGACCTTTATATGAAAAAAAAAGGTCAGTTTCTCAAAAAATTTCCTTAAAAATATATTTTCGTTTAAATTTTACATATACTTACATATGTCCAATTATCTTGAGGCGGAATGGCAACATGTTCAGCGGGTTGGTCGAGCGTTTCTGTAACAAGCCCCCCCCAAACAGTCGTATGTTTCTACCTCCTAGTTGACTTGGGTGCAAAATTTGTTGGAGTTTGTAACATGTCGCCAGTACTCCAAATAGCAATCATAAGTAACCCGATCTTGGAGGTAGTCATTTATTGGTATGCCACTCGATTCCCTCATCTTGGTAGCCTCAGCATCAGTGATGTTGCTCACACAGCTTGGGGGGTTGCGCGGAATTCTCCATCCACCATAGATTGGTGCCATAACCGGTCTCCAAGGTACACGTTATGCTGTAAAATTTAATTATTATCAGCCATGTACCAGAAAAATTAAAAAGAATATTAATAAATATGACTATTTGAACTAGAAAGTGTCAACTCACAGTGCCAACCTAAGTAAATACGGTGCGGGTATTTGATACCGCCATAGCTATGCGGATAGTCTCATTAATATGGCGTGCCGCAATTTCAACCCACGGTCTCCATGTCACAACATCCATTGTCAATTCATTCAAAAGTTTCCTTGCAACCTTAATATCATTACTCTTCCTTCGCGTACTCTTCCACCGCGAACATGTTGGCCAAGGACATTCGCTCTCATCAGGGATGTTGTGAGGTCGAAGTATGCCCAGATATTCGTACCCCAAAACTTGAATTTGATTAAAACAAAGTTAATAATTTACCCCGAAATACCTAGTTATATGAAATTTCAAGGAAATAAAATTACCTCCAATATTTGACAAGACCCGGTTAGTGACTTTTGACCCCTCCCCGCTGATGTGATTTTATATAGTGGTAAAAAGAGGTTCGATTCTCGAACTTGTGAAGGTAATGAATTTAGAAAATATTAGACTTAACCTAAACTAACAAAAATCAGGAAAATACACTAGAGATGATTTTTAGAAAATATGGAGAAAACTAGGAATCAGGATTCAGTTATTTCTAACAATTCATGTGATTAATCATGTAATTCTTTTTAACAATTTAATTCAAGTTTGCCAAAAATATGTTTCCTAAAAGAATAATTGTAAATCCTAAGCATGGGACATCAAGAGTAATTAACTAAGCATGACCCATCAAAAGAGAACACAACTATTTAATAAAAACCATTTTTTTCTAATTTAAATCCATGCAAATAATAATAAAAGAATTATAAATAATTATTAGAAAATAATTAAATCACATAAAATTGAGAAAAATACCTTATCCATCATCCCAGTAAATAAACTTACCCCATGGTGAAGAAAACTTGCTCAAAAGTTGATTTCATTGCTCAAAATATTGATTACAAGGTTTAAGAATAGTGCAACAGCTGAACAGATACGTATATAAGTGTCACAGAACAGGGTTCAGCTGTTACAAAGAGCTTTAAGCAACAGAACGTTCAAAACTTAACGCAACAGGAGCAGAGCTGCAACAGTGGAACAGCAACACTTATAAATGTTACTGAGTCGTCTTCTTCGGTGATGGTGGATGAAGAACACGCCGGCCGGAGCACCAGCAGGTCACCGGCGGCACGGAACTTCACCGGATTTCTTCTGAATCGCTCCCTAGGCTTTTGTGTTTGTTTTTCTTCGATTCTTTTGGTTTATATAGGGTCTACAAACCCTAGAGAGAGTTCTAAACCTAATAGAACTCTCTAAAACAACTCGCAAGTCCTCTTCCCAATTGAAACAGGAATC
Source organism: Papaver californicum (assembly GCA_023531435.1). NCBI lineage: Eukaryota > Viridiplantae > Streptophyta > Magnoliopsida > Ranunculales > Papaveraceae > Papaver > Papaver californicum. The sequence goes on along the minus strand of JAJJMC010015859.1, from coordinate 7,668,029 downwards.
CGGCCAAATACATGCTTCTATGGCCCAAATTACTCGGCTCTGATGCTTCTAATAGGTTATACGGACCTTTAATTAACTTGGGTAACTATCAATTTGCGCTGAAACCGCAAAGAAAATCTGATTTGAGTTTTGCTGCCGATGAACTGTCCCGATGAAGGCTTGACTCGGTCAACTGACTTTGACTGAGTTGACTGGGCCGAGTTGACTCGCTGAGTTGGCCCGATCCAGTTCATCCCGATCCAAGGGTGCCCCAATCCAAAGTGTGGGTGCCTTGATCCATTTTCCAGGGTGCTTTGAACACTTTTTGAGCCAATTTTTCCACAAATCTTTATTCTTCAAATGTACCTACAAAAGCATAAAAACACGTAATATTTGCAAAATCGAATACTAACTTAATAGAAACTAAGGTGCAATTTAGACACTAAAATGTGTCTATCACCCGCTGCACCAAGTGCGGAATAAAGTCTTGACATACCAGCACTACCCCAATCAAAAGTTCCAACTTTATTTGTATCCTCAAAAGCAGCTAACCATCCAGCATCGATGTAGTTCTTAGCATTGGAAAAGAAGAACTGTCCCAGACCATACATCCAAAATGCTCGCGCCACTGTCTCAGCAAGTACATTATCCTGTTGCGCCTCAAGCAACTTTGCCTCTGTAAAGTATGTGCCCAAAAAGGCCACAGTAATGGCATCTGAAATCCACTGCGCCGGGATACCTTCTCTCCGACAAACTTCGGAGTCTTTTAAATCTGGGAAAATATGGTCACGAACATGTTGAAAGGTATACTTATCCGGGTCATATGAAGGCGCCTCGCCAATACCAATACTGATTCCGGTCAACAACACCCAGTCTACAGGTGTAAAACCCATTTCACCAAATGAGAAGTGAAAGGTGTTCGTCGTGTCCCAGAAACGCTCGACGATATAATCAATTAACGCATGTGACGAGTCACCAACATCCATTGACAAAAACCGGTCCCATCCTGCCCTTTCAATAATAAATTTTACTCTTTCGCAGCTTTTGGTTATAGCTTTATAGGCTTGTAGGACCGATTTCAGAGACCCACGTTGCATATATTTGGTTTTTGGGTCGGCTCTCGAACTCATATTGCTGGAAGCGTGACCTTCATCATCTTCCACCATACTATAATTTGCTAAACCAATATCATCATTCACTCCTTCGGCAGTGCTGCCACCTGGTACATCCTGCGTTGTTCGGGCTTTCTTGTTCTTTTTTTTCCGACCAACGAATCGGGAAGCGCCATTTCTCAACATCTATACAAAATCAATTTTTTTCAAACACAATAGACCAAAATTATAACTCCACATTTATCCATAAATCAACAACAATACATATTACAGTTCAAACAAAGATATAGACACACAATACATATTACAGAGACATACTTAGCAATTGGCATAAAACACATAAATTTCACATTCAGATGGATAAGTTTACCAATTTCAGAATATCAAAGAATTTCGAGACGACTCAATGTCTAAAATGTATCTGGAAAATTAGTTGTTCGGGCAATAATCAGGTTGCGTTATATAGTATCTTGTTCAGCTCAATGTGTGAAACATTGTATGTGTTCGAATCAGGAATTACTCAAGCAGACAATAATGATGAAAATTTTAATCAAAACTAGATATAATGCAAAAAGATGACTGTTTTAAGCAATTTGTAAAAATCATAAACCCTCGAATGATCTCCTTTTGCCATATATAGGTATAAATTCGGTACAATAATAAAGAGGTTGCCATAAATAGGTATAAATTCGAATGTTCTCATTTTCAGCTCAAAAATAATTTAATCATGTAAATGTTCACAGCACAATGATGTTCTAATTTTAATTATGTACAGCCGCTTAAAAGCTAAAACAATCTTTAAACAACGAATAATGGCGAAACATCATTGCACCGTGACAAAATGACGAAACCCTAAATATGCATTTAAACAACGAATAAAAGCTAAAACAAGGAATAAAATGACTGAGATAAAGAAATTATTACCGTGTTTTGAACCAAAATCTTCTCCACAGTTGATTTTCCTCTAGCCGCCGTCGTCTGTTGAGGGGAGTGTTTTTGAGATGGTAGAGGCGAAGCAAATGGGAGAGCGTTAAATACAGAAGAAACCCTAGGAAACACGGACGAACGTTCACTTGGATGCACTGGACGCTCTCCCAATTGGACGTGTATACCAAAACGCTCTCCTAGTTGGACGTCTATACCAAAATGCTCTCCCAGTTGGACGTCCATTGGGCGCTCTTTCTTGTGGGCGTCCGTGAAACGCTACTATGGGTGGACGTTCTGTGAGTGGATGCTATTCTAGATGGACTTCTGGCATTGAGGCGTTTACTAGGAACAACGTTTATCACTAAACGTCCACGCAGTATAACGCACAATTTGTAGACGTTCACCCAGTAGCTAGTACAATAGACGCTTATCAGTGTCGACGTTAAACATACGTCCACCCACAGTAGCGTAACAATATGCAAACGCTCATGTGTAGTTGCGTCTGCTTCCAGAATATGAAACGCTCACATGAAGGGGCGTCCGACAAGATACGTCTTCATAGAGGAACGTCCGTGTCAACTCACGTTCTCCTATAACAACGTTTTACAACAGACGTCATTTTAGAGGAACGTCCGTGTCAACAGACGTCATTTTATTCCAGAAACCGTTGTACAAAAAAAGAAAAAAGACCAAATTTTTTTAGTTTTTACTCTTTGGTATACTCGCGTTGTTGGAGTTGCCCTTAGAAGATTAAATTCGGTTTATGATAATGATACTTCTTCATGTAGTTGTAGTAACTCCAACTTCCTATGCATTTTAATGAACAAATTGTTAATTTATTCTCGGCTAGCATCTGTCATATGCTTTTCTGTTCTTCGGTTAGTATTTGTCATATGCTATGTTTGAGAAACGTTACCAGTACTGTTGTCACCTTTAACTTGAGAGGATGTTCCAATCTGTTCAACAATGTGCCATGTCATTCTAAGTTTGTAACTATCGTTTTCTTACGATTCTGTCTAATGGTAAGTTTGTAACAAATTGATTTTGTTGATAGCTTATCCTATTTAATTCACTCAAATTGATTTTCGAGGAACTATAATCATTTAACTGCTCTCCGAAGATATCCAATAGTCCAAAGATCTTTGCTTCAGAAGCATGGAAGGCTCACTTCTAGCTCATTGTTAAGCATTCTCTCTCACATCGTTATTGTTGAGATTATGCGTATTTCGGTCAATGCATTCAGTATCGGTAAAATTAGATTTTTTGGGACATAGTCTCAATAAGTTATGGGACTGATCCTATGGAAAGGGGACTGCATTTTTTTTCCAGTATTCTATTACGAGTGATGTCTTGATGAATAGGTAGGTGATCATGTAGCAATATTTGAGATTTTTTTCGAACAAAATTTTGAATATAGCAATATATAAAATTTTAGATTTCGAAGGGTATTAAAATTTTAATGCATTTAGTTGTCATTGTTAAAGGTGTACGGAGTAGACATATGCATCCAAAATTGGTATTCCATTATGGTTTAAGCATTTTAAAATTCTTTGGTAAGCAACTTAAAATTTCATTCATACTTTTACGATATTCAAATCTTTTTAAACTATTCATATACCATAGTTGGATTATTATAGGACATCAAATTTTCTTACTCATCAGAAATAATCATACTAATCAAGAATTTTTCGAAGATGTCCTGATGCATCTGGACGACGGATATAAATATAATTGGAGAAAAATCAGTATATCCATGCAATTCGCTAGGACAAGGTCTCTATAAAAACCAAATAACTGATGAAGTATCTGCTCCTGATAGAGAACAACTCCAGACACTTACTAAGAAAGACCTGGTAAACGAAACAAAGTACGAGACTATAGAAAGCGACGATGAAATGTCAACACTGATCGAACTGGATGAACATGATGATAAAATGGAAGAGATTATAGAAAGGGATCCTGACATTTCACAGTTGGTCGAGATAGATGAGGAAGGCAATGAAGTGTTTACTTATTAATAGAGATTATCGATAGCATGTGTATTTATTTTTGAACACACTGATTTTAAAACATAGTATTATTTCCCGACACTATAATGTTAAAAATTTTAAACCAAAAACCAATCATGGCAATTTTGAACTGAATGGAACCACCGGTAACCAGTTACCATGGCATTCTTTCTTAAGAACAAATGCCCATCTTGGATAAAGTTTAAACTACAATAGTCAGTGGTGGCTTAAACGGTATAGAAGTACAAAAAGATAGTAAATTACTCCGGCCTATTGAATTGTATCATGGGACTAAAATAGATTGTTGAAATGCCCATAATAATTATAAAGTAGAGTTCAGTATTGAGTTAGTTGACTTATCAAGTCGAAAACATAATGAAATTTTACATGTCATATCACAACTCTTATATATAGCTCAATGATATATTCAGATATAAACGAAATAGTAGTTGCATATATAAGTTTAATTATTTTAAATCCAAAATTTAGGGAATCAACTTCTTTCTTCGAATCATTAGATACCTATAGGGTATCAGAGTTTCCTATACCTTTCAAAAATCAAACTAATCAAAGACTATTATAATTTTTTTTTTATGCATTTGATTATTACAGTTCCTATTTGTATCCTGGAGAAAGTCTTCGATAACATGGCTATATTCTTACTGCTGGTTTGTTTTATGTACTTTGACTATTCTCTTTTAGTTTCAAACAACCATATTTGCTGGAAAGAGTCAATTATTACTGACTTTGCTTATACGTGTATTTTGAAATGAATGCTACACCTTACAACCAACAAGAAGATGTTGAATTGTTGATATCAAACAAGATAATTTAAGGTAATAATATATATGAGCAGTTTTGAAACATCAGGTAAGATAAAGTCAAAGCTAATTTAAGGTCAGATTTGATATCTGATTCTAATTAATTCTGCCAGTTTACGAGATTCTTGGCCAAATTGGCCAAGAGCGTTCAAGATCAATTTTGAAAACCTATTTGACGGTGTCACATATGTAACTATTTCCTCTTTTATTTTGTTCCCTTTTCTTTGAGGTGTTCATGAATCTATCTAACATTTTCCCTTTTACCTTGCTGCAGTTTGTGAATTATAGTATGTGCCAAATTTATGTTTATGCTAATGATCATAAGAATGTCTTTAGTGTTCTTTTTATCGGAAAAGATAATTTATGATGAATATCTTTAGTGTTGGTCAACATAGTTATTACGCTGGACTTGAGTTTCTATAATATCCTGAAATGTATCATCAAAAGAGTTTTATTACAATATGTTGACATCATTTACTTTTTTCCACTATGCAGAATGATAATTTCAAAGCAGATGACACTGCAAGACAAGTGTCCAGCAATCTTTCATAATCTATACATATTCAAAATTTTAATTTTTTAGATGATAAATTGATCTTTATTTTTGTGATGCCTCATTAGCATTTCAATAAGAAACCGTACCAAAAGTGGTGAAAGATGACTTTTGCAGGTGGGTTGTTTTAATTATTCTTCAAACTTAAGCACTCAAACCATATTCAATAGATAGCTTAATTGTTATGGCGCATCGACACATTTTTAAAACACCAAAATGTTGGGGATGGCACATTTTTAATTCAGCAGCCTTTTGCGTGTTTTGGTAGGCTTAAAATACTTACATATCTCTACTGACTCACTAAGTTATCGTCAATTTCATAACAAAGAATAACAGTTTGTTGCACACGAATCTATATTTGGTTATTTTATATCGAATGTCCAGATAGATCATCACTGACAATGCACACAAATCTTTTGAATAACTTTTCAGTGAATTACTGGATTCCTTACTCAGGGATACCTCTCTATTATCCTCAAAATTGGTTTAGTTATTTCAGTGATTTTTTTTGTCTAACTTTTGTTTCAATAATTTGTATGTCATATGAATTTCTATTTGTCGACTAAGTATTCTTCATATGGGTTCTAATCATATATTTATTTTGCAGTTGTCCCATATGATTCTGTAGTGCTTTGTCATATATATTTGTTACTAATCATATAGGGTCATAATAAGAAGAGACCCATGTTTGATTACATCGAATCAAATATTGAAAAAGGGAACCATAAAACTACTATTGTGTGGCAAAAATGCTTGCACATGTCCCTGAAAATTGAGATTAATGAGTGTGCTATAATTACTGATATGCTAACATGAGTTTTCTAAAATAGTTGCAGGATTCTAATGATATGAGTGGGAGATTGGTATTCTTGACATGAGCACAAAACACTTATCAACTTGAAAAATATAAATATAATTAAAAAAAAAATGAGTTCTCTAGAAACCTTCTAAAATGAGAAAATAGGAAGCTCATTCTCGTAGTAAAACAATAATGTGGTCGAGCAGTTCCCTTCGGGGGTCCAAAGGAAAAATTATTGAAGATTGATGAAATCCTAAAAAAAGGATTGCCATCCTGAATTCCTTAGGGACATATGGTTCTTTGGTGAATGGAAAATTTACGCATTTGTTATGTATTAGGTACCTACAGTACGGGGACATGTGTGGACCAAAGCCCATTTTAGTGGGAAGGTACCTAGGGTAAAAATCTGGACTCTCTGAGTAGTATTTAAGCGTGCTTTTTGTTTCTCATGTTAATTTAGACCATATGCAGACAATTTAAATAAATTAGGTCTTTTATAATTCTCATGCCTGGTGATTGATCATTTAGCAACGTTTGAAAACTTTTTCCAGCTTGACTACAATTTGAACAAAATTGTGAATATATCAATTGTATAAAAATTTAGTTAATGTTTTTAGTTGTCATTGCCAAAGGTGTATGAAATATACATATACATCTCAAATTGATATTCCATTGTGGTTTAAAAATTTCTAATAAAAAATACTTTAGCATGTAACTTAAAATTTCATTCGTACTTTCGTGATATCTAAGTCTCGGGACATGACGAATTCTCGTCATACCAAATTAATAATTTCTATCGGCCCCGATACGTAACACGGACTACCTACTGGTTTCCAATAAACAGGTATATTGATAAAATTCCAACTAAAGTGATAGACGTCACGAGACTCTCGCGAGTCGCGACCAACTATACTATCGTTCTACTACGTGAAAAACGTTAAACTCTAACACGTCCTTGAGCAACAACAATGGCAACCCTTTCGGGTGTAAATGAAGATGATGGAGAGGAGGAGAAAGACAAAAGTAAAAAGATTTATGGGATTCGAGGTTTGGAGTACCCCCGACTCTTCACATACAGACTACAGTGTATCTTATGAGTTCGTAAGGATACGTTTGATTGTTCCTTATTAATCCGAAGAGTCGCATTCTTTTCCCTTCTTTCTTCCCTCTTTCATATCCTAAAACGAACAACTCTACATTCGAGGTTGTCCGACACGTGGTAAACAATAACAAACCCTAATTATTAATTTCAAATATCCTTTTCGAAGGATAACAGCTAAGATGAGAGAGAAATCACCAAACGATAGCGACATCTCGAGTTAAAAACGAGGAGTAACACAACCTAAAACATGACACGTAAATGTTATACGTCACCACATTTGTGAACCGACACGTGTATCGACGACAGCCGAATCTTGCAACATCTCCTTTCACTCTCTCTTTTTGAGTTATCGATGGAGACGCCTGTTTGGCGACGCCGCTAAATGTGGACAACATTAACTACGTGTCGATTCTCAACAACACCTGATTTACACGTGTTGTTTATGGGTATTTTCGTCTCTTAGGTTTATAAAGAATTTTAAGTTCTCGTTTTTCTACTGTATTTCTTTCTTCTTCTCTTTTCTTCCAGACTCGCTCCTCAGGTATTATATCAATGGAGACTTCCTTAAAATACTAAACGCATGGGTTTTGTGTAATTGTATTGATTATATTTTCATTCAGTTTTTTTTTATTTTTTCGTGTTGTGATAGTAATGGGTGAAAGAAATAATGAGAATTCAGCGGATATTGAAAACGAATATCCAAAAGATCTATTACAGAGATTTATGGCGGGAAATCATTTTCCAACAGAATTTACAGCGAAAACTGAAGAAACAGAAGAAGATGATGAAGAGATTGAATTAAATTTATCATTAGGAGGTTGTTTTGGTGTAAACCCCAGTGAGAAAAAGAGGTTGACGAGGTCATCGTCAATATCAGTATCAGGATTAACTAATCTATTTAAAGATGAAGAAGAAGGGAATAATTCATCATCAGCGGCATCTTTAATAAGAACATGTTCATTACCTGTAGTAGTAGCAACAGAAGAAGAAAGAAGGAAAAGAAAAGAGTTACAATCTTTGAGAAGATTAGAAGCGAAAAGAAAGAGATCAGGGAAACAAAGGAATTGTACTAGGGTTAATAATAATAAAGATTCTCAACAAGAGAAGCAACAAGAGAATAACAAGCAAAAAAATGGGTTGTTTTCTTCTTCATCAATGGCTATATCTTTTAGGGGACCGAATTGGGGTTCCAATCCTACTCTTGGTAGGAATATTGATATTAATGGAGTTCCTCCATTACCTCCATCACCAGTTTCAGTTTCTATGAATTCTCAAGCTAGTAGTTCATCCGGTGGTTCTGATGAAATCCATGGTCGACCTGTTCCAGGTATATTATACAAATATACTACTTTCTTATTACTTTTAATTAATAATTAAACGTAGAAGAATTTGTTGGGTGTTTGTTGAAGTTGCTGCAACTTGATATTTCACAATGTTTAGTTTTGTTATTTGATTAATTGGTTGTTGCTTATTAAGTACTATAATCTAGTCATAGTGATCTCTTGGGATACATGATGAGGGTTTTGTTTTTGTATTTGGTTGAAAATGTGTCTACAGTAGATCTCTAGTAAACTAAAACTAATCAACTTAGATTCACTAACTGTTGAAATCATGTGCTTCGTATTATATATGAGTCATGAGTCAAACTCTAGCTGCCATTTGAAATCAAAGGGTATTAGCAGTCACATTTATTGGAAGAGGCTTGCTAGAATTTGAGTGAAAGAAATTGGTAATTGACGAATTGATGGGTGTATTTTTTGTATGGAAGTAAATTTGTCATTGTCTTTTTTTTTAACCAAATAAATGAACAAAAGTAGATTCTGAAGTCTTTGTTACAGTTACATAGAAAAGTATACCTGAATTGGTGTTGAAAGATGAATGGTTAGTTGCTTTATCAATGGGTGTTACTTCTGGTTAGTTGCTTTATTAATGGGTGTTACATCTTTGCAAGAGATAGTGGTCGTGATATGTACATGTGCACAACTAGGTTACGATTGGAAGCTTTATGTGGTCACAATTAGTAGGACAAGAACTAGAATTATTATTATTATTATTATTATTACTATTTTATTTTATTTACTTCTCTCTGTTTATGATATTCTACATTGCAGGATTGAACAGTAGCTCTGAAACGAGAAGCCCAATGAGTTCTCGATCATACCAAGAATGCACCGAGCAAAAGCCTGTTATACCTCCTACACCAACAGCACCTTCAGAAAAACCGAGCACCGGAACTGATGTCAAGATGGAGAGTCCATCTTATAGCCCTCCTAAGGCAACTGAAACTGGTTCAAGGGAAATGGGAATGAAAATGATGGAGGAAATGCCTTGTGTGTCTACGACAGGAAATGGACCTAATGGGAAGCGTATAGAAGGATTCTTGTATAAGTTCCGGAAGGGCGAGGAAGTAAGAATAGTTTGTGTATGTCATGGCAGCTTTCTCACTCCGGCAGAGTTCGTAAAGCATGCTGGAGGCATTGACGTGACACATCCCCTGAGGCATATTACAGTCAGTCAAACCCCTTCCTTTTAAGGTTACGTTTCATATTTCTCTTCAAGAATTGGAGAGTGAAGAAACAAGTTTACTTTTGTTAAGATTGGTTTCATATTTCTCTTCAAGAATTGGAGAGTGAAGAAACAAGTTTACTTTTGTTAAGATTGGTTGAAGAGTAGCTTTAGAGGCTAGTTTTGATTTCTCTCCTTCTTTTTTTGTGGTTATATTAGGCTTTGAGTGTGTACAGTGAAATACGAATTAATAGGAAATAGTTAGTAGAGAGGATGGTTTTAGTTGAAATATTATTGAGAAAACAAATATAATTTCACCGCTCAACCTCTCTTAACCAATTTTTAGTCTCCTCTTTTTCTTTTTTGTGGATGCAAATTGAAAATTTCAAAAGCATCTTGGGTACTTTTAAGAGAATGTATATATATATTTTTCGTTGTTGAATAAATTAGGTGAAAACAAAAATCTATACTGGTGTGCTTATCTTGGAAAATACTTCATTATCATCTCCAATATCTTTTAGAAAGGGGATTCTAGTTTCTTAAGTAATTTGGAAGTTAGGTAATGAAAAACTAAACAATTACAAGTTGAGGAGACACAAAATCGGTGTGGTGGGGAAAGTAAGCAATGCATATCCTCTCTATTTTCCTTTCTGTATTACTTATTTTTTAATGTATCATTTAATCTTTCATTTAGGAATAAGAAGTTGGTTCAAGTTTGTTCTTAGGCAAGGAAAGATTGAAAATTAAATACTGTAATATATTTTCTAAGAACTGTTTCAAGCTAAACAGTGCGAGAACTAAACTGCACATACAAATTTCAGCTCATATTCCTTTCAGAACACACACAGATTTCATTCATGTACACCCTTTTTTTTCCTATTGAGTGGGCCTTTTGTCTAGTATAGTTTTCTTGTGTTTTTCAAGTGTTAGATCCGCTTCTTAGCACTAAACCTCCAACCAGGTTCATCTACAACCAAGTCATGCCAAACATGTGAGATGCAAATCGTATCTGAACTCAATCCATGGACCATGTGGCAGTGTGGTACTTTTCATGAGTATGAAATTGTGGCACTTCATTTCAAGTATATGCTTTACACCTCGTACAATGACGATGATTATGATGACTTTCTTCTGTGAAGATTGAGATGCAGGCGTATGTTAATATCCGGAGAGTTGTGAGGTGCATTTTGGTAACCGCCTGGGTGGAAAAATATTTTTCAAGAACAAAATGAGCAACAAGAGAAGCATGAAAGCCATCTGTTCTGAGCAGTAGCGCCTGTGGCATTTGGTGTGGTTGGTGTGTTGGGTTGCTGTTGTTGCGGCACTTGTTCCTGCTCCTTATGCTGCTCACTTGACTTTTCTTTCACCTGATGCAATAGATGTTCTGTCTTTACCTTCGTGGATGTAGCTCTCCCTCCTTCTGCAGATGTCAGTCTACATATAAAACAAGAAAAGTCAGTTGGCTATTCGAGTTTATGAAGGTATACATACATAGATGCTCGTGGCCATTTATGTGAAAGTAAATAATTACTTCTGAGTTTTTTCCGCTAATCAATTGTATACATGGTGTTAAAACAAATGTTTTGTAACTTGAGATATTACCTATTTTGAGTAAATATATGTGTAAATGATCAAAACTTACATTGGAAATACAAAGGAAACTACGCTGGCTCCACTCTCATCAGAACGATAAGAAATGCTGGAGGAATGACGAGCTGAATCTATAGGAGCTGATTTCTCTGTATTTTGATCATCCTCTGACACCCTTGACACTTTGTTCATGGTTTCCGATGCTGCATCTTCCGCATTTAAGCTTTCCCCAACCTTATTCCCAGGGGTAGAAGCTGGAGATGGGTTATTAGGATTGCTAGGGTCCTTTTTGAGATCGAGGAAGTTATTATAGTCCCCTGGCATGCCTAATTCTCCAGATCTTCCCATTAGGAAAATTTGGTCAGCCGAGAAACTATTATTTCCCATATGGATGCTGAACAATGATTCGTTGGATTGCACACTCCATTCAACTGGTGTTGCCGATGGACTCCTTGCGAATACAGTAGATGGAATCCTATATGGAGCTGGTGCAACTTCTTCTCGTTCCATCACTTGTATTGGAGGTGACTGGTTTGGTGACGTCTCACTAATTACAGTGGAATCTGAAGTGCTAGAAGGAACATCAATAAGAAGTTCTAGATGGTCTATTGAATCGCCATTGGAATTACTGAGGTTACTTGTATGTTGTTGCAAAGAATCTTCATTAGCTGGAAAGACTGAAATGGGATGTTTTTTGCTTTCATTAAATGGAGAGTCCAAAGAAGACGAAGATGATGAAGAAGAGGAAGAGGCAGAGGACAAAGTAGAGGTTGCGGAAGGAGATTCTATGGGAGTTGTTGTCGCGGTATGCTTTGTACTATCATTCTGTTGTTGATCAGATTCCGTAACCGAAGTTAGATTATCCGAATTCATAGTTCAAAACCTACTATATCCACATATAGATTCTTTGGATACCGCTGCAAAAGAAAAAAGCAATAGTAAGAAGCTTCACAATACGCTAAATCACGTTCTAACTCAGAAATTCAGAATGTTTGATAGTTGCATCGAAGAACAGTACCACGAAACTTAAAACAAGCATACATTCTTCAGTGACAACTGACATGTAAGAAAGAAAATTCATGCTTGAAATGGAAACCGTAAATGCTCCGTTATGTGACAAATCGAAGTCTACATTTTCTATACAAGGCTAACGTGATGGAAGCTCAATAAAATAACATCATCTTAAATAATGTATGTCACCAAACATTTCAATGTTACAGTAACATTTCTATATCTTTATTATCGTTTATTCATGTTAACAACTAAACCCTTGCAACTAGAAAGTTGCAGGATAAAATCAATTCTATCAAGAAAAAAGAACAACTTGTGGAAAATATTAAATTCACTATGAGACGTAGCATTGCCGGCAATACGTACCGTTTAAGTCGGACCCAACTCAACTACATCTAATTAGGCAAAGGGGGATACAGTATTACAAATATGTTCCTCAGGATCAGAACCGCTCCATCCATGGCGTTTTTATGACCCTATGGCTTATTGATGTCAATTTCACCTAATACGCATCTACCTCTCATAAATTCATGAAAAACATACTTACAAAATTAAAGAAGAAATTAACACCCAATACAGCGAAAAAGATGTATAAAATATTCAGAAAGTGAAAGATATCTACCAGGTTTATGTACTATATTGCAATGCTTTCAACCAGCTATAAAAGCAGCATCAGAAATGAAACCCTTTCTCCTTCAAAAATGAATTGAATCAACCTTTTTTCTATCAAAACAAAAAATGATACCAAAATGTCTGACAAATATAAATATTACAGCAGAAACATGAAGGTTATTGGATAAACATTGAATATTACCTGAATTAGATTCTTTACAGTTCTTCACAGAAAGGATTAGATGATGGAATTTCGAGGTGGGATCAAAACTCGATTTTGGTCCTCCTATTTTGTGTATCACTGTCTATCCAGGCATATAAAATTAGGGTTTTTTTAGTGAGTTGGATTCAGAATGGACAAGAGACATTCTAGGCATTTTTGTCTCTACCAAAGTAACTACCTTTTGTTTCTGTTCGCGCCGTTCCTCAACTACCTTCAAAGTAGCAAGTACCCTTTAAAGATTACCGAGGAGGTTTAATGGACTGGGCTTTACAAAAGACCATGTCAAATTGTCAATCCAAAAGGCAATAATACTAACACCAGAAGACCAAAGGGAATTTTAGGCTCAGGCCCAAAACATTTCTTTTTTCCTATTCACAAATCAAAAAAATTCTGGGTTATTGTGAGATCTATAATTATTTGAAATTATGAAAAAAGAGGAAGAAGACATAAGTATTTTTAATATGTTTCAACTTATGTTACAAAAAAATCTCGGATTATCTCTCTCCTCAGTAAAGTATTTACATAATTCATTCTATTTTTTCAGGGGTATATTTGACAAGCAAACTTAAATATAATATCTAAAAAATCGTGACTTGGAATTTTATGAATTTTATCTCGTTGGAAAAATTTTAAAGAGATCTACACAATGAGTACAAATAATAATATCAAATTTAATATTTTTTTACGACAAAGTTGGAGGTGATTGTTCTTTTAGGCATAAATGTCGATTTGCGGGTGCATAAGTTGTTATGCATCCGTCAAAAATATTATGCAGCCACCATAATGGATGCATAAAATTATGGATGCATATGCAGTATGCCACAATCATTATGCACATGCATCCACTTTTGCGTGTTATGCAACCACTTTGTAAAATGGTTAGTGGATGAAAAATTGTTATGCAGTCGTCAAAATCGGTACATAATAGTTACGCAGTCGTTTTTGTAGATGCAACCGTTTTTATAGATGCATAACAGGTTATGCGACCTTTTTTTCAGTGGTAACAAAAAAGTGATTACATAATGCATTATGCAGCCATTTTCTCGACTGCACAACAAGTTATGCAATCATTTTTGTAGTTGCATAACAGATTATGCAGTTATTTTTTTGGAACCATCCATTTTGGCGACTCACGATAAAATGATGGTTAATTGGGACGACAAAAACTGCCACAATAGCTAGGTTTTCCTTTACAAATGGTCAGTTGTGACGGATAAAGTATCTTCCCAAAGGCTAAATGCGACGTCAAGGTGATGGCTATGTTGTCAACAATTATGAAGTCACATTTGGCGATAAAGTAAGCATCCACAACCATTTATTTACATGCATATGAGATTCAGTTCATTTATTCTTCAAAGCAACAATTTTTGTTTGGACAATACAAATAAATATAAGGTCATCATAGAAAAAAGACTTGTGCATAAAAACGATGTTGAAGTTGGATAATAACCTAAGGAGAAAAACAATATATCAATTAAGTGTGCTTCTAGGGTACTCCTGGTCTCTAAGAGAATGAGAATATGCAGATGCTCAGTTTAGATTTGTGGTCCTTTTACAAGCTATATTAGTTCCTATCCCACACCTGCATTTTGGAAAAAGGAACAAAGGTTTATAAATAGGGAATAATGAAATTACTGAGACGTATCGTTGCAAAAGAGTTTATAATGAACGAATATGATTGAGAGAGTTTACAGAACACAAATATTTTTCAATTTTTGCCTAACTTAACTTATGCAGAGGTATTCCTAACATATATTTCACTATCAATTTCAAGACATCGTACACCATGACAAGATAAAATCTTTATGCATCTCCATTGACCTCTGATATCATAAACCATGGTGAAACTTAGCGCCTTCTCTATGAAGTTTCAAACAAGTTTCCTGTCAAAACATCCACCTCCTCAACGATGCATCTTTACAATTCCCACTAAGATATATTATTCAGACTTCATCCACAAACAACAAACATAAACCATATGAAGATTGCTTGTACCTAATAAAAGAAAATCATTTGTCGTGTACATAGTCACAACAACTGAAATACCTAGAAGTTGAACATAAACTTTACTCTAATTAATAAAAATAGGTAGAATTGTGGAGGATCAATGAAAATTAAAAGGATCACTTAATTTCCTCAATATAAACAACAATTAGACACTCATCCCAAAAATCTAAATTTCCCATCATAAATCAAGCAAAAAAAGGTAAAAAATTTGTCCCTACAACAACAATATGGCTAGCCAAATAATGCAAATCTACAACAACCATACAATGGTACCTTATTTCAATTCAAGGAACTGCAATCATTTATACATAAGCACTCACATGTTACTGATGTATAAATCACCACAATTAAATTTGAATTATAAAACACCAGTGATTAAACATCAACTATAATGACTAATCAAAGTTGAAGTAATAAAAAAAACTCACATTCTCGAAAGAACATGTCATTTCAAAAATCAAATCTAAGTTGTATGTTCTAAGGCTCGCAGAAACTTATCATTATATTTGAGCTTGATAATTTAAGCACAAGTCAACATGCGTTATTTCTTCGTTTGTTGGGGTTTTGGTCAATTAGGATCAAAAATTTAGCACAAATAATATATTTTTGGAGTCTAACCAAGCATAATAACAACACCAATTAAACACTTAAAGAAGACAAAGAGAAAATAGTGAAATACCTTATCATCCTCATAAACCACCTTAGAAGGAATTTCCTTGTTTATGATTTTGACGAATCTGCAGACACATGACACAATTCAAAACACTAGTCAGATACACAATAAATCTATTGGTTACCTAAACTTGATTGCTTGAAGAGTTCCTTCCCTGTCAATATCCGGATGCGCTTTAAATACACTAACAAATCACCAAAAAAAAAAAAAATCCAAAAACCTAAAAAAATGTAAAATTGAAAAACACAAAAGCAAAATTGAAAATTGAAAATATAAAAGAAATAAGATGAGAAACATATTTTATAACGATGAAATAAAAAAACCGATGAGATCGATCTCTCAGTTGCAGAATTCATCTTCAACTCTCGATCTCTCACTTTCTAAATATCTCGTCTCTCTCCTCGAACGAAAGGGTACTTTGGACCATTAAAAGAAAAAGAAATCTCCAGAAAAATTAATTTTTAAAAAATGGATCTTCCGATAATTTGTTCACAATATATGGGTGCACGGGTGAAGTTTTCCCGTAGGTTTATGGAGAAAAAAAGTGAAGAAAAGGGCTTGACTATAGATTTCACAATTGCAAAGCAAATGTTATGTTCAATGTTACACCCTTGTGAGGCTTAAGGCGCTTTTTTTAAGAATTGATGTTTGATTTGTTAGCTTTACATGAAGGTGCGCGTGAATGTGATTTTAAACACGTAAAGTAATCGGAGTTAAGTACAGTTACATCACGTTTCTTATTTCTTCTATCTAGAGGCAAAGCACTACCTTCTACCTAGTGGTGGACCCCACTTTTTGTTGGTATTTTTTTTCCGCTACAAAGATAGAAGTAAATCGTTATCTATACAGATGAAATGAAAGAGCATCTATCGAGTGCTATTTTGTGCCCAATCTCTATTAAATGGTGAAATGTCCATCTAGTCGCCAGACAAATTTAAAATTGACAACTTTCGTTCTCAACCAAAACCTAAAATCAATTTCGTTTTATTTTTTCATTTTTTCTGGTGTCTCTCCTTTTTTCTATGGATCATCGAGAAATTTTGAATCTCATCAAGAACTTGGTTTGATATAAAAAAGTTAGGGTTTAGTTTTTGTTGCAGCTGTTGAATCTCAGGGAAAACTTGGTCCGATTTCAGAAGGTTAGGGTTAGAATTTCAAATTGGTCTGATTTCAGAAGGTTGGGGTTTGACTTTCGAATTCGGTTTGATATCTTCACTTGAAGTAATTTTCAGGTAACTTTCGATCTATGGTGTTTCTTTTCCATATTCTTAATGCATAACTTTCATTTGCCATAATTGGTGAATATAATTTAGTTCATCTCGTTAAAGTTTGATTCACAACTTTTCTGATTGAAGTGTATTTGTTATTATTTTTGATTTGTGTGGTTGAAATTTTGAGAGAAATTGTACCAAAGTAGATTTGAAGTTTTGTTTATGTAGGTAAAAATTTGATTTATTAAAATTGTTTCTAATTGAACTACATTTGTTAGTATTTTTAATTAGCGTTGTTGAAATTTTGTTGAGTTTGGAATGTTTGACGGGTTTATTGAGCAGTACTCATAATTTCAAAATGTGAGAAGTGTTAGGTGTTTTATTAGATGAACGATTAGGTGTGGTGGTGGTATGGGTGGATTAACAACTATACCGGTCTGTATTATAAACAAGGGATTAGCCTAGAGTTAGCGTTATGCTTCACACTCAAAGATGGTATTATCATAGGTTGTGTTGTTTTGTATAGATGACTGCTAATATTCTAACTCCCATACTTAGACATGCCTTCTATTATCTCCAGTGTTCATTTTAAAAGTCATTTGCATTGATGAAACAAATTATGCACTTTAGCATTTGGTTTCACTTTTGCATGGTTCTTTGGCATGATAAGTTCTCATTGATATTGGTGTTAACAAGTGTTGTTTTTTTTATTGCAATTTTGCAGCTAACACCAGCCACACCATTAAAGTAACTAATATATTATGCTTCATTTCCACAATTAATGAATCATTGTTTATTGCAAGGTACTAACACAACCATGACTTATTTGCATTAAAGATTGAGATCCTTTTGTATACCATACTTAGATAATACCTTCTCTTTTGTCTAGTGTTCATTTTATTATTGTCATTTGTAAATTATGTCATTGCTTTTTGCAATCACAATCTCAACTGTTTCATTAGTTTGCGGCGAACAACCGTCGAGGGTGAAATGACAGTAACAAGTGTTTTAACATAATTTTAAATATTGGACTAAAAGACAACAATACGTGATTTTGGTTTTTCAGGTTCATTTCCTCCTGCTTTACTTTATTTGCATTAATGCTCAAATTTTGGTTTTAGCATATTGTTTTACTTTTGCTTCTCTGGTGTGATGGTTTCTAATTGATATTGTTGTTAGCATGCTTTTCTTGCATTTTGATTACACACACCATTGAAAGTAACTAATAGGTTATGCTTTTCTTGCACAACTGATGAATGTTGCTTATTGTACGACACAGTAGCACATCGGCGACTTATTTGCATTACAATTTGAGATTCATACTTGTGCAACTTATTATTATATTTTGTGTTGCTTTGTAATATCTGTCAACAATAATATCTCATTCAGGGTCATTGTTGGTTATTGTTACTAGTTTCCTAGAGTTTAGTTCACCTTTTACATTCATGATTGATGTGATTTGGCATCATTTTATACCTAATCATTAACTTAATGTTATGAGTCCCTTGCAAACAAATTACCTTATATGACCTTTTATTTTTATACAATGAAGATATGGATAAAGATAAGGATTTAAAAAGAAAGGGAGTATGCATATCTTCACAACTATTAATGGTCTTTCCAAGGGTTTCATCGACTTGAGCGTTGAAGAGCTTGGGAAGGAAGGGTATGCTAGAGCGTCCCTTAAACAGATTTCTTAGAAATGAACTAAAGAAGTTTTGAACACCGAGTTCAAACAAAGTTTGCCTTATGATTTAGATCAAATTAATGAAACAAGTTATGCACTACAACATCTGGTTTCACTTTTGCATGATTCTTTGGTGTGATGAGTTCTTATTGATATTGGTGTTAACATGTGTTTCTTTTTATTTTTGCATTTTGCATATGCCATTTTGCAGCAGACATTAGACACTTTATTAAAGTAACTAATCAATTATGCTTCCGTTGCACAACTACTGAATCATTTTTTATTATAGGGCACTAGTAGAAACCATACTTAGATAATGCCTTCTCTTTTCCTTAGTGTTTATTTTATTATTGTTATTTTTAAATTATGCCATTGCTTTCTGCAATCGTAATATCAACTGTTTCATTAGTTTTGTAGCGAACAACCAACAACGGTGAAATGATAGTAACAAGTGTTTTTAACCTAATTTGAAATATTGGACTAAAAGACAACAATATGTTCTGGTTTTTCAGGCTCATTTCCTCCTCATTTACTTTATTTGCATTAGTGATCAAATTTTGATTTTAGCACTGCTTTTGGAAGCTAGCCCTGCAACCATCTCTTACAAAGACAAAGTTGAACTGGAGGAGAACAAGCAAAGAGAGGAGGAGGAAGAAAAAGAACGGGCAAGGAAGGCAGAGGAATTGAGAAAACAAAAAGAAGCAGTTGCAGCTAAGTTGAAGGAGCAACGACGGTTAGAGGAGAAGGCTAAAGCTCATCTAGGAAAAAAAACACATGGACGTTCCAGAAATGCAATAGAAATATACCTTGAAATCCTTACTTTTGTTTTCGGATGAATGTAGATATTACGTATGTGACGCAATAGAAAATGTGTCTCATCTGTCTGATGCTTGCTATCAACTTGGTTGGTAACAAAATTAGGAAATGAGCTGAACCAACCCCTTCTGTTGATACTATTCACTGCGTTTATGAAATCAATCACTCTTCTTTCAGTCATATGTTAGGTACACTGAGACACCAATATCCTATATTGGACCATGAATGTCATATACATTTCAATGTTCCAAAATAGTGGATGTTTTAGAAGTACTGTTGGATCAATATGTTTCTTAGTGTAGAAGAGATAGCTCTTCCCATTCAATTGATCGTCGTTGAATACTATCATAAAATTTCTCACTTAAGTACCATATATAGCTTACCAAAATCATGTATATTCAAAAACAATTACTCAATGGTTGATTAGATGTTGGATGCATGGTGGCGCAACAAATATTTAAAAAAATAGCATGTGGGAGCTGACGTGAATACTGAAGAGTTTATAAATAGAAGTAAATGTTCACACGTATAGCTTAGCTTATCAAATCCAGATAGAAACAGAAGTAGAGAAACAAGTTGATACAAAGATTGACAACCAATTTAAGTGTAACAAAACAAGATTAAGTTTATGAGATAAATCAGTAAGTATAGAGTTTTTGTATGGTAATGGACTACGAGCAACTGACCTCTTTAGCTTTATATTTTCAAACCATTTAACAGTAGTAGCTTTAAAAAAATATTTTCTTATTATTTTTTTCTTTTTTATATATTTTTTAAATTTTTTTAATAGATTTTTTCCTTTCTTTTCATATTTCTTAAATAAAAATCTATTTCTTTTTTATAATTATCTATTTTTTAAATAAAATAATAATAAAAAAAAATCTCATAATCAACTGATGCCTCAAAATGGTAAGAACACAAGAACCAATTTAAAATAATTCCTTTGAATATCATAAACTAGTGAATCCAATGGTCAAAAGAGGATAATAGACATGAATTAGAAAATACCCAATGATTGTTACAAATCTAAGTCGAAATTGTTTCATACTTGAAATTTAGAGGATTGAGAGTAAATCATATGACAAGAGGGAAGATTTAAACACCCATTCAGTGAAAATGCAAAATTCAGGAATTACCCATGGAAAAAAATTATAAAGAAAATAGCCTCAAATTAGGGTTACCTTTTTTTTTTGACTAAACGACGAAACTTCATTAATTGAAAAGAGGGC
>JAJJMC010015859.1:7553667-7642163 GCA_023531435.1 Papaver californicum | reverse complement strand
CTAGAAATTTCGCCTGAAAAGAAACACTATTTCAGACACTCTCTCTCCTTTTTCTTTTAACAAAATCCTAAATTATGTGCCTTCCATAATTTCTGTACATTATGTATTTCTGTACTTCAATGACTTCTCAGGGGTGACTAGTTATGTGGCCTTCCATAATTTCGCAGCATGATGAAAAGATATGGGCTTGAACACAACCATAATCTTCAAGGTAGTCAAAAATTATATAAAGTAGAATTCCAGTTCTCATAAAGTGAAATCAAGAGAAATCAAGATAAAAAGATAGTCCTTCAACCACGATATTCAGAATCTATTAAAGTACAATCACATGAAAAGATTTAGAAGATGGATGTGGACAAAATGAAGTTGCGCAGGTGAACGGTGTTTCCCATATATGTCTGAAGGTCAGTGCCAGGATGAATCCTAATGGATTGAGATACGCTCCCACTGGTTTTAATCCTTATACTAATATCAACTCAGCTGGTATATACAAGGGTCTCAGCGGTCGATTTATTGAAAATAACACAATTAGTTATTATTTTTACATGTACTAACAACATGATTGGATTAAATGAATCCAAGCACATGCTCCTTATCAGCATTTTACATGATAGTTCTCATGGATCATGCGTTCCACACTTGCTTAGGCGACGGAGACAGGGAGCACACACACATATTGCTATCAAAGTGTCAATACTTGATTATTTTTACTTTTATTTTATTTTAAATAAAGGTCTAAATAATACAATAATGGGGCTTGATCTCAAACATTCTACTTCATCCTGGCGGTGATAACAATTCGATATTGGTGCCCCACCAAATCACTTAGAGAAACACAAACAAATTACAAAAATAAAAACAGAAGGTGATATGGTGGAGATAGATTCCGAGATATGGTGACAACTATCATGTTATTTTTAACACCTGAGCTAGGCATTCTTTTATGAATAGACCATTTAGATGGGCACACCAATTCATATAGAAAAAGTGTTAAGTTTCCATCTACCTAGAATGGTTAGTGTCATCCTGAATTGTTCACAAGTTTCTAGACTTTGAAGTTTCATATTTCACTAAAAGTTTCTCCTTTACCCCCGAACTTAAATCTAACATTATCCTCAATGTTCTAAAGATAAATTATTAAATATATGAACAGGGAGAAACTGTTATCAATCGAAGGAAAGGAGTTAAGGAAAGAAATTACCATATCGCGCGAGCATGGGTTACCTCCCAAGAAGTGATAAGTTTAAAGTATTCAGCCAGACTAAGAAAGAATTAGTCACCTCAAAAATCATATAGCAATAGTCGGAACAACTGTGGGTCATATGAATAAAATACTTTTATCCAACATAGAAGGAAACTGCAGCAGACCCAGAAAGGGAACAAAAAAAGTACACCCTTATCCCTATCTAATGTCTTGTTTAAGAAAACTACATTTAATTGAGGTTCAGGTTCGGACTCTATGAAAGGGTCTAGATAAAATATTTTCATGGGTTGGATTTCCTTATAGGCGGGATCAGAAGGATCAAGTTGTAGAATCTGGAAAGACTCAACTATGAACTTAGAAGCACACAATAATAACCTGAATAATTGTGGATACTCAAAGTCAATCATATTTGACCCACATAGTTGACTACTATGAAAATTGTGGTTATTCCTAAACAAATGTGTCGATTCTAATTTCCTAAAGTAATGAGGCTTAGTCTCAAAACTTAATAACTGACACATTTGAAATTCAAACGTTCCCACATATGGAAGAAAATATTTTGGTGGGCAAACAAAGTAAATCTTGGTATCATTTCCTAGGTAAACCACATTGACCATAGGATGGGTTCTAACAAATGAACTTCTTTCTGGACATCAACAGGATCAGAGAATCTAGTTTGAAGATGATCTTGAAAAATGGTAGAGGTGCAAATGTCAAGTCCAAGTTAGGGACTTTAAGCAGGGATACTTGACAATTACAAGAATCATCGGTACCCCCAAACTTAGGGTGGACATTACTCTCAAATGGACTAAAAGCTGTTGGTTTGATTCTAGGATCCTTAAGGTCAGAACTACACTCAGCTTCCTCTATAGAAGGAAATAAGGTAGATAAACTGGTAGAAGTTCAAAATTAGCTTTCCATATATTATAAGTGTCCATTAAAGGTGCAGAATCTAATAAAGTACTCACCTCATTAATAACACTATCATCGTCAACATCAAACCCAAAGTGGACTAAGCATTTCTCTAATGGATTTCTAACAAAGTGTTTGGTAAAGATTTCTGAACTGAAGTACTAGTTACTTTCACTTCTTCTAAATCATAGATCTCACAAGAAGGTTGTCTACTCATACTAAACAGATTCAGTTCAATAGTCATGTTACCAAAAGAAAAATTAATTATTCCATTTCCATAGTTGATGACGACATTATATGTATCTAAAAAGGGACGACCTAAGATCACTGATATTTAAGCCTCTGGGACCTGAAAAGGTTGGGTGTCTAGGACAACAAAATCCACTGGGGAAACTATTCTATCAACATGAAAAATATCGTCCTCTATCATATTAAAATTCTCTAAGAGTCTATCATCTTCGTCAGAGACTCTTGTCTTCGAATCGTTAGACTCTAAATCACTAGTCTCAGGATAAACTCGTTCCTCTAAACCATTATCGGCTTCAAAACAAGAAAATTCTGCATCGTCTAAAACAGTGGTATCTCTAATCAAATCCTCTTCCTTTTGAATAGGTGAATAATCATTAAAATTATTTGGATTTGAACCAGAAATAACATTATCATCATGAAGCAAAATTGGAGTGACAATTTCTTGATCACTCTGCCTGTATATTTCAAGTTCTTCACCAATACTATCCTTATCATCACAATAATATGAAGATGTTTGAACCTCGTCTAAATAAGTAATGTTACCAATTCTATCCCCGTCCTCTTTAATAGGTGAAGAATTATCAAGGGTAGCACTATATTAGAAATTAAGATCATTTTGAGCAATATTATTCTTTGCAGAACTTTCATTCACACTTAATACGAACCTATTTGTATTCTCGGTCAACTGCTTTATGATTCTTCTTGTATCCTCAGTCAACTCCTTGATGGAATTCTCTAGAGACACAACTAAATCATAAGGATTGGTAGATCGCAACTGCTCGTGTGATTCTTCTAGAGAAAGAGTTGTACTACTATTTGTTCCTCTCACACTTAATCCGAACCTTCTTGTGTCCTCAGTCAACTCCTTGATGGAATTCTCTAGAGAAACAATTGGATCATAAGGAGTACTAGCTCGTAATTGCTCATGTGATTCTTCTAGAGGCATAATAGGTTCATTATAAGTACTAGATTGCATATGCTTTAGGGCATCCCTCCAGGACAAAGAACTCGAATTTTGATCATGTTCATAAGACGGGTGTGTATATGAATAGTAATTGGGATCACCCTGGTATGAGCAATAACCTCCAAAAGGTTTGTGGTGGTCCCGACTACTATCTACACCATGTTGATAGTACGGATAATATTTTGAAATTCAGTCGTATATTCATTGTATTGGTCCTCATAATACCAGTTCGACATTTTCTGACAAAAACTTCCTAATATATCTACAAAAAAAATTCTAAGAAAATAAATCCTAACAAGAAGGGTTCTAAACATACACAAACAAGGCCGACTCAACCAAATCAAACCTACTGAATCTAGCAAACAAAAAACATGATGGCTCCACTTATATTGTTTCTAGACTAGCTTCTATTGTTCCAAAAGGCAACTAGTTACAGTTTTAGCGAATCTCTCAAAACGATCTAAATTAGATTAAGTCGAATAGAAACAGGATAAGCTCTATGAAGCTTTGATAACCCTGCCTCTTTGGCAACTTTTCCTTGGGTTACAAGGCGGCTCTAATCAACTTAAAATAATCTTCATGAACTTTAAGTTAGGCTAACAAAGTAACCAATACAGTCTTTTTGAATGATTTTCCAATAAGCTGGATACCCTGTCGGTCTTCTTTCTAGTTAAATTTTAAGGATGAGGTTCACGTTAGGTAACGTGTTCCTAAGGCGGGCAAGAAGGAAACGGTGATGAAATCTGAGTCCTTATCTTATATGGCCAATCCTTGCCCTTTACTAGAAAAGTAAAACCGTATTCAACTCCTCAACATATATGCATACGAAGGAATACAGTAAACCCACTTGCAGGGGATTCGTGGGTTGATCAAGTCTTACCTCCCGTACCAGACGGGGGATGAATCGGTTGTAGGCGACTCAGGCCACCGAATCCTGTGTCAGTGTACGAACCCGAGGGGCCGAGACAATATCGTAATTGTCGTCCTTCCCAATTGAAGTTTATATTTAAATACCCTTCCATACGGTTTAAAAATAATAATAAAGTTCAAAAGTTCAAAGTCCAAATTTTAATAATAATAAAAAAACAGAAAAATACCTAAAATAATTACAAAAATAATAAGAATCTCCTAATACAGTTTTCTAAAAAGAAAAAGAAAAGCCCTAAAAAAAATTAACTAAAAAAAATCTTGTCTTCTTTTTCCGTTCTTTTCGATTTGTCTTTGACTCCAAGTCTTTAATCAATCAATATAATCTTTACCTCTAATTTTTTGATCCAAAACCTGTAATACAAAGAAAATATCCAAAAACGTAAAATAGAACAAATAAAAAAATAATCTAACTAAACTAATTAACCTAATTAAAACTAAAACCAAATCTAAAAACAAGTCCGCGTCGGCGGCGCCAAAAATTGATGGTTTTGTAAATAGTGGTAAATAAAGTATCGTTCGCTCGGACTTGTGAAGCCGGTTTTAGATTTAATAAACTAATTTTTAAACTAGAAAATATACATAAAAGATGAAAATAATATTCACAAATACTGAGGTTATGGATTCCACCATTAACCAATTAAAGTGATTCATTTCAATAATTATAATTATGCAATTCTTACATTTAATTTGATTCTAAAATATTGCAACAAGTAGATTTTCAAAACAACAATTGTATAACAAAAGCATGGAACATAAAAAACCTAGGACAAGCATGTACCATCTAACGAAATCACAATTGTTTAATAAAAATCATTAAATCAATTTTTAACCAAGGCAAATAATCATAAAAAAAAGTATAAAAATTAATTAAAATAAAAATATACCACTTTTCTTAGAACAATGGCTTTCTCCATCACCTCGGCAAAGAGGTTTAGCTCCTCATGTTGAAAAGACCTCAAAAGATTGGTACATAGCTCAAAGTGTTTACAAATGATGAAAAATAGTGAAAATAATGAAAACAGCGAGTTTGCAACGTTTATAAGCGTTACAGACTCACTGTTACAGAAGGAAAAGTGTACACTAAAGATAAATGTTGCAAATGAAGATAAATGTTACAAAGTTAAAAGCTTTAGCAACAGAATCTTCAACCTTTTGGCCATGGAAACTTCAACCTTTTCGCAACGTTTTCTTCATCTTCTTCATCATGATCATGTGCTTCTGGCTTCTCCTCACCCCCCTTTGATTTTTTCTCTTTGACTCCATTATATACTACAACACCCAACCCTTCAAAATAACTCCCCAAATCTTCAATATGATCCTCACAAATCTTCCATGATTAATGAAAACTTCCGGAATATTTTTTTGTTTCTTCTCAGTGATATCTCGATCTGTTTCTTCCTTATTACTCAAATTTTCTTTCTGAATCTCAATTTTGTTTGCTGCTTTAATTAACTCGTAATATATTCAAAGACATGTAACTTGTTTTATTTCACGTGATTCGATTTTAACATGATTTTATATGTTCACGAGATTTTGTTTTGATTTCTCTTTTGTTTCCTAAACTCGTTCAACTCCTCATAAATCAGGCAAGAGAATATGTTGTCTTAACCTCTAAAGATTGTCCAAAATTATCTTCTAAGATTCGAGAAGAGAATCTTTTTCTTTTTCCCGCCAATTTCAAAATTTAAATAAAGTGAGGTGTGTGCCGTCATCCAATGTATGGGTGCCTTTAGTAATTCTTCACGGGGTGCCTTTAGAAATTTTTCGGGTGCCTTTAGCACTTTTAAACCACTTTCAAACCATCTTTTCCACAATTGTTTATTCTCACAAAAATACCTAAAAACACATAAAATAATAATATTAGTATAAAATTGAATACTAAAAATATAAATATGAGATCAAATAAGACACATAAATATGTATATCAACAACCATGACTTTTTTACATTACAAATTCAGATCCATGCTTGTACAACTTATTATCATAACTTGTGTTGCTTTGTATTTCTGTCAACAATAATATCTCATTCAAGGTTCATTTTTGTTTAACGTTACTAGTTTCCTAGGGTTTGCTTCATATTTTACACTCATAATTGATGTGATTGGGCATCATGTTATACTTAGTCAGTAGCATAATGTTATGAGTCCCTTGCAAAAAAAATGCCTTGTATGACCATCTATTTATATACAATGAAGATATGGATAAAGATGAGGGTTTAAAAAAGACAGGGGGTATGCATATCTTCACAACTATTGATGGCCTTTCCAAGGGTTCATCGACTTTAGCATTGAAGATCTTGAGAATGAAGGGTATGCCAGAGCGTCCCTTAAACAAATTTCTTGGAAATGAATTAAAGAAGTTTTGAGCACTGAGTTCAAGCAAAGTTTCCTAATGATTTAGATCAAATTGATAAAACTAATAATGCACTATAACATTTGGTTTCACTTTTGTATGGTTCTTTGGTGTGATGAATTCTTATTGAGATTGGTGTTAACATGTGTTTTTTTTTGTTTTTTTTTTGCATATGCAATTATGTAGCAGACATCAGACACACCATTAAAGTAACTAATCTATTATGCTTCCTTTGCACAATTAATAAATCATTGTTTATTGCATAGCACTAGCGCAACCAGGATTTGTTTGCCTTATAGATTGAGTTCCTTTTCTATACCATACTTAGATACTGCCTTCTCTTTTTCCTAATGTTCATTTTATTATTATCATTCGTAAATTATGTCATTGTTTTCTGCAATCGCAATCGCAACTGTTTCATTAGATTTGCGGCGAGCAACCGGAGAGGGTGAAATGACAATAACAAGTGTTTTAACATAATTTGAAATATTTGACTAAAAGACAACAATATGTGCTTTGGGTTTTTCGGGCTCATTTCCTCCTTTTTTACTTTATTTGCATCAATGATCAAATTTTGGTTTTAACATATTATTTTACTTTTGCTTCTCTGGTGTGATGCTTTCTAATTGATATTGTTGTTACATGCTTTTCTTACATTTTGATTACACACACCATTGAAAGTAACTAATAGGTTATGTTTTTCTTGCACAATTGATGAACGTTGCTTATTGTACGACACAATAGCACATCGACGACTTATTTGCATTACAAATTGAGATTCATACTTGTGCAATTTAGTATCATAATTTTTGTTTCCTTGTAATAAGTTGTACAGAAGTATGAACATAACACACTAAACGTTGAACAATTCAAGAACACTAGTACATGTGAAGGATTTATTTTAATTGTTTGAAAGAGTATTGGCTCTGGAGATGAATCATATGTTCATGTGTTTATTGGAGTTCTACATACACACCTAGAAACAGAAAAAGACAATGCCGATGCAAGAGGATAAAGTGATACATATGATGGTTATAAAGGGAAGCTATAGTAATCAACTGAGCTCCAGACTTGCAAATCATAATAGGGACTCTAGTAATACCAATTCTGGCACACAAATCACTGCTGATATATCAGACAACTCAGGAAAGAGGAAAAAAGTTAAAGCGGCCAAAGATGGTGATACGAAACTTGATAACATTATGGAGTTAGTTAAGGAGAAGTTTTTGTTCTACAAGAAACAAAAAGAAGAAAAAAAAGTTGAGCGAGAGGCTAAGAAACAATTAGAAATATCTGAAATGGATGATTATTCCTTACGAGAGTGCCTGGTAGCATGAAAATTTTAGGAGCAGTTTAAGTTAAAGATGGAAGATTATAGTGTAGAAACGGTGAAACTTGCTCAAAGTCTTGACATGAGATAGACCTTTATGATGTTGGAAGTACTTGATGATAAAGCGCAGTTCATTTGCGGATTGGTGCGCTTAGGATGATATGCGTAGCAATATAGTCAATTTTCTACTCTCTTTTTTTTTTGAGAAACATTAAATATTTCTTAGTTTATACGATTTTTGATTATTTTTTGTTCTAATTAATGAATTGTTTTTACTTATTTTATAAAATGCTTATGCATGTTAAATGGTCTTTCAGTTTTTATGTGACTGTTATGCTTATTATTGGAATGTGGGTCATTATATGTTTATGTAATCCCAGATTCACCCTCAGGTTATTTATGAGTAATAAAGAGCTATTTTTTGTGAAACTTACTGTGTATCAATTGTTGTTGTTATTGCTCTACAACAATGTAGGTGATGGCGCAACAAATTTTGCTGGTTTATTTACTAAGCCAGAGACAATGCATTAGTAAAGTACAATAATTGGATCGTTATCAACGGTACATACACCTCTAACTTGATTTTCTCATTAGGTTGTGGTCGATCACTGCTACTGAACTAACACTTATATCATCGTCATTGACAAGAATTACATGGTAACATAGCTCTGAACTTGTAGTTTCCATGCCCAAACCACGAGTTTTGTTTCCGTACAAGTAAATTGAGGAACATATATAGATTATAGTACTCGAAATTTTCAGCTGTAAAAGGGGCAAGTTTAACAACATGTTTGTATGATCTTTTGTTAGGAAAATATTCTCTTATGTTCTTCATGTGCTACTCCCATCATCCGATTAGTTGATCTCAACTTAAAATACAACATCATCATTCGTCTCCATTTGTTTGATTAGTCATGTCAGTTACAAATAAAATAAAATCCTTCCAGTCGATGCTACTAAACGTTTTGTTGCTAGTGATAATACTAAAATGCATGCAACAAAGTCCCAAAGGAGAGTTCGAGAAAAGTTATGTACCTCATCTCTTATCGGAAAATTATACTTGTGAGAACTATTAGAGGGAATCCCAGTCACTCTCTATACTCTTATAAGGATGGATACCAATGTCTTTGTACACTTATGTTACCATTTCCGATAGATGGGGTATCTTTGTGACAACAAGCACCAAAATGTTGAAGAAAAGATGATGATTTCTTACAAATTATAATTCAATCAATGGAAAATCGACCTTCCCGCCATCAATTTCAGCACTCAGCAGAAACAATAAGTAAATATTTCCATAAAGTATTGTTATCGGTTCTTGAATTTGCTAAGGAAGTTTTAGTAGCGCCATGATGGGAAACGCATGTAGAAGAAATTCGAAACTATCGTCATCTTGAAAGAAGTCCATTTAAAGGAGATGTTTGCGCATTAGATAGTAATTTGATTTGTGAAATTGTTCCACCAGAAAGGCAAACTCCTATTCAAGGAAAAAACGGTAGAGATTGTTATCAAAATGTGTTGACGATCTGTGATTTCGACAAGAAATTTGTGTATATAGTTAACGGATGGAAAGGTGTTGCACATACTCAAGGATACTGAGTGAATCTGCCTGTAGTATATTTTAATTTTTCAATACCACCACTAAATAATTAGCTATAAACTTTGTTTATTTACTACTTATCTTGTTGTTTATCTTGCTTATGTACCTGTTTTTTAGTCCAAATTTATGGACCCCTTCAAAACCGGGGTGCACGTTACGATTTCTATAAGACTGTCAGTCCCAATCTGAAATCCGATAGTCGTTTTTTGAAATTCCGGGATCTTATAGGAAATTATCCGACATAACGATTATCGGATATCAGAAACGGAACTTCTACCGGATTTTATTGGCTTATCGAAACGGAACCGGATGAGCCAATTTCCGTTCCGATAATATCTGATACGGTAAGACATAACCCCCCGTAAAAACCTTAGTTTCTCACTAGTCACTTCTCATTTCCTCCCTTCTCTTCTGCGGCTGGCTCTGCCTTCTCCCCCTCTTCTTCAACTTTCATCGACAAAAATAGAACTGAAGAATTGAACTGGTTCTCTCTCTAATAGTAATAGTGTTGTTGGTGCTACTTTTTTTCTCTACTTCATAGTTTTAGGGAGTGAGTTTTTGAAGTTCATTTGGATGAGTCGTTGGTTTGTTACAAAGGTTTGTGAATCTCTCTACTCTTTGTTGTTTTTGAAGGTATTTTATGATTTTTCTTCTTTTTTTTCTTACAGTATTGATGGATTTTGTTTTTCTTTTTTGTATGATTTGAACTAATTTTGTGAATCTCTGGTTCTACTGTGTTTAGTGTGTAGTTTTTGAGGAGAATCGATTTTGTGATTTTGGCTTCTAACAGCATTGATTGATTTTTTGTTTTCCTGGAAAAAATTTAACTGATTTTGTAGTTTATGTTGTGAGTTTTACTGAGATTTGGGTCTGTGGTGTTGATTTGAGATTAGGGTTTTGAATTTCAATTGAAGTCTTTGTTTAATTCCTGAATTTATTTTTTCATGGGCTCTTGTTGATTTGCTGGTGGGGTCATTGAAGATTGAGTTTACTTAAGAGTTGGGACAATGTTTGATGTGATGTTAGGGTTATAGTAAATGAAGTCTTAGCTAGTATTGATCTTTTTAGTAATGAAGAATTGGGTTTTAGTTTTCAATTTAGTCTTTATCTTTAGTACACAATAATTTAAACATGTTGTGGTGCATACATAGACTGCATTATTAGAAATTTTAGGAGAACTACATAACTGAAAGCTACCATTTTTACACTTGTATTAGCTTCTGCTCATGTATTTGATGGTTAGTCTCTCCAGCTAACGTGTTTGATATGCATTTTGTAATGCAGGTGTGTATGAATCTTTTGACACCATTTGCATATACCTGGAGAGTGATCAATCTTCTGGAACTGATCCGGATAAGAATTTTTTGGTCAGATATAGGATGGGTGTGGTGAACCAAAAGAACATTGCCAAAACTGTGTGCAAAGAGTCTTCTATCTGCCCAAAGACATGGAATAATTATGTTCTTCAGTTCATTAAGGTTTCTGATATGTTGGAAGCTGATGCTGGATTCCTAGTGCGTGACACAGTTGTGTTTGTTTGTGAAATCATTGATTGCTGCCCTTGGTTTGAGTTTTCATATCTGGAGGTGTGTACATAAATGGCAGTGCCATGTTATTTTCTTTAAAGCTTTCTCAGTTGTATCTGATGTCTTTCTTTCTATTAATCCCTTATACTAGTTTTAGAGGTGGCATCGATATTACAGCCGTGTCTAGAAAAACCTATGCTTACTCTACTGATAAACCATGACTTTTAAAATTGATATCTACAAGAAACCTTCCAAAATGTTGAATAGATGGAGTACAGAAGAGGTCTTTGCTGTTTTCATGTTGATCTTATTTGGTTAGAATTAAATCTTCTTATTTGTTATGGTCCTTTTGGAAGAAGTTCCCTCGACCTGTACTTTGTGAGTCCTATACCAGGTTAGTATAGAATTTGTAGGTTTGGCAGCAGTTCATATATAGGAATTATACATGTTCACATATTGTCTAGGAACCTATTCGTTTTTATGTAGCAAATTAAGTGCGATGATACCATTTGATTACATCCTAGCAGTTTCTTTGAAATGCAGATGTACTTTGAAAGCTGCATTGCAGGCTGTATCTCAATGAGTCAATGACAATGCTAGTACAAATTTCAGTTTCTTTGTGTTTTCTTTTGTTGCAAGAACAATAGAACATGTAATTTATGAATTGTGATCATTTGTGCGTGTTTTCTATGTGTTTGAACTGAATTATGAACTGGAAATACTTAAATGAACTAAAATTTAAACTGAAAAACAGATTTACAAGATTTCTATCAGCTATCGGATATTTATCAAAAAATATCCGATATCCGATAAGCTTATCGAAATTAAATATTAAAATTCCGTCGAAACTTATCGGATATCGGATATCGGATAAATCTTATCGAAAATAAAATCGACTGAGCCAGTTTCCGTTTCGATAGCATTATTTTAACAGCCCTAGACTTCTCCTATTAATTTAGGAAACTTTCAAAACCACCTTATTACCTTTTTGTTTTCTTTTTAATCTTTTCAGAAATGTTACAGCACATAATAAATTCACGACTCTCAACGTTAACTTCTCTCTCAAAACTCAATTGAGAGCTCCAGCGGCATCCCTCTCTGTTCCATATTTCTATCTCTTTCACCTCTGTATTTCTGTGTTAGGCTTTCATCATTGTATTCTGAGATCTAAGACAATAAAATTTGCAGCTAAAACAAATCGACTTAGTTTCTTTTCTTTATTTTGGTTTATGTTTTGAAGAGAACTGCCCCAACACATTAACGATTCAGCTAAAGCATAAAGTGTGCTAACTAAAAACCATGGGTTGATTAATGATCTATTTAGAGAATTCATACACAGATAAAAACGCACCTCTCTTAGTCTAGGCATGGGTGATAACTAGGTTAAAATTTGCACCCTTCCCTAACTGCTTTGATTCAAAAATTTGCTCCTTCAATCTGATTTTTCTTCAATTTTATAATCGTTGTTAAAATTAAAAGTTTTTATCAGGTTATTATGAATGATGACAGAAGTATCACACCCTAAAACACCATCAGTTCCTGCTACATTACGATTAGTGGTGATAATTCATTATTCAAACCTGTTAAGATCCTTAATATTTGTTGTTGATGATTCACTTGATATTACATATGAAAGGGAGAGTCAAATTTTAATCAGCGATGGAAAAGAGATAGCTGGAGCTCTCAAATCTCCATTCAGTTTTGGGGGAGAAGATCACAAGAAAAAAAACACCGGGAATCACATTTTATGTGTTGAATATTTTTTTTACGAAAAGAACAAAAATAATAAAGTAAAAAAGATAAGATAGTCTATTTCAATAAATAAATAAATAAATAAAGGTAGTTTTTAAAATTTTCTCAGCTAATATGAGAAGTAGACTCCCCATCTTTTAGTACAAATGCTTATTATACCTAAATACCAATGCATTGGATTGCATATATCTCCTAGCTATTTTGTTGCTGACTTTGTTCTGTTTGCAAGGCCATTCCCTGTTTACCTTCCAACATAGTCTGTATAGAGATTTGAAATAAAATAGGTTAGCAAATGATTCAACATACTGTGGTGATGTTTAGTTTTTTTGGAAAATTCGATCTTCCATTTGATTTAGGTATCAATGGTTTTTGTTCTTTTATTTTAGGTAAACATGGATCATTTCTTTACAAGTTGTTTAAGCAGTCATGTTTTTCCTCTCTGGATAACTTGACAGGAGGACTTGCAGAACATTGTGTATAAAAGTCTTACAATTAGTCTTACACCCTTACGCACAATTAGTTTTTGTAAATGTCCGTATAGGTTACAAATTGCATCATATTTGTATCAACATATTAAAACAACAGGGGTGCAACTTGGAGATCGCCCTTGGCCTTTGTATGACTTGATTTTTAGTAACCCGGCACTGGTTCCAAAATTTCTTTTCATAACGTTTTGTCATAACTTGATTAGAAAGTGGCTATGCAGTAGTGGGTTGATATATGATGGGTTTTGTTAACTTATACCCCATGTACAAATTAAACCCCGATCATTGATACGAAAAATAATATACTATATTAAATAAATTAAGCCCCAATTATTGGTATGGAAAATAATATACTATATTAAACATGTTACAGGGTTTAGTAAAAGGAGAAGGTGTTTAGTAAGAGTACGAGAAATATGAACAATATAATAATATAAATATTAATTTAATGTTATATCTTTTTGTTAGTGGTAAATATATTATTCTATTTAAATTTTTTCTTCTACTAAGACTAAATTCACTAGGCTTAAATAGGGGTACGCAAAAGTCGATACCGTTCGGTTATTGGTAGAACTGTGTACCTGTATCTCCCTATGGTCAGTTTTCTACCCGTGTACTTGTACCATGTACTCTATACTCTCGGTTCGGTTCTGGAACCGTACCCATCTTCTCGTTTCGGTTCTGGTCGGTTCCGGTCTTGTACCTCTTTTTTTTATTATTGAAAAAGCTCTGAATTTAAAAACCAGTTGAAAAAAAAAGATAACTAAGCTACGGCGGGGTATATGGAGTGACAGTACTTCGCTCCTAACAAACAGTAGTGCAAAATCTACCTCTTGCCAATTCTGATCGCAGATTAAGCAGAAGGCTAGGTCTGCATTGAAGAACCAACTTACAAAGGATCTGAGCTACTAAACTTACAAGGAACGCCTCTACAGGCATTAATTCTATGTCAAAAGAAAAAGATTTGAGAACACATAAAAGCAACATTATCTTGTTAAATACAGAAACTTGTTGATTAACATCATAAACTAAGGTTAACATCAACAACTTGAAAACATCGTAAATTCATAATAAACTCCAAAGGTAGACTCAGTCTCTCATAGTTGATACAAGCCAGACTACTGATGGTGTCGTGTATACTCTTCCAGGGCCTGATTCCAATGAACTTCAAGGATCAAAGGATTCTGGCGCTGGCATAGGACCCAATAACTCTGCAACATCCATCAAGAAATGAATATTATGTTAAAGATTGAATTGATGACTACTAAAAAGAATGTGGAAAAAAAGAGAATTCACTAGAAGAATTTGCAAATCTATTAGTTTGTATCTATGTAAGGAGTGCATTTAAGGAGAGAAATACTAACCAGAAATGGCCGACATGACCAACAAATGCTAACCCAAACATGCCCTAGTCCCCACTCTTTTCCAATTGATTTTGAATGATCCAACGCTATCCTGCAAACATACATAGATTTCACCAAACTACCAAAATCACCTTTGTAATGTGAATTAGTAAGATTACCAACATACTAACTTTTACTTTCGTGAATAATATATTAGGCAAGTGAGTCATAATCTGGACATAGGAATTGAAGAAGGAATATTTTTTTTTTACTGCTTTCGAAAGAGTTACCTCTCATCTTAAGTTGTATTTAGCCTACAAAGAGTATATAGCTGTTTGTTGGACTGAATCAATGCAGTATCAATTTATCTTTGACAAAATACTATGATTATCTTTAGGCAAAGCAAGATCATGGGAAGCTGAATCGAAAAAAATAACTGCAAATGATAAATGAGTCTTGAATGAAAAGTATAGAACTTCCTCACCTACAAGCCACTCAAAAAAACCACTCTCCTGCAGGCATCTTTTATAAAAAAAAAAAACTACATTTCTGAAGGAGTTTGTGAGTTTTACTTGCTCTGGAGGATTCCTATTACTAACCGAAGTTGAATTTATAATGAAATTACTATTCCTAACAGTATTACTAGAAACTAGTATATTTAGATCACTAATAGCACCAAAATTACCGATTCTAAAATTATTTGTTGGTTCACCCTGCAATACTGAAACCGAAGAATATATATCCATCATTTGGCTGAGGCTGTTAAAATCCATGGTATCTGTCTGAACTAGTGAACTTATATTGGACATGATTCCATCAATGAATAAAGAATTTTGGATCTGTATAGCCCGAAAAATTCACAGTTCCATCCTCCATTCTACCAGAATATACTATCAAATTGTACAACAAATAACTTGTCCAAAAGTTCTAAACTACCATTTAAGTCGTTATGTACTAGTTTTTCGAGCTCATACAAAAAACTAAGTTCGTAGAATAGATCCCATTGTCATGTAACAATTACCTGAAAAATATGAAGACAATAATAACTTCAAATATAGTGTGCAGTTACATACAGTACCAGCTTTCATATCAAGCAGCAACATAATGTAGAAAGTACTAATATATCACTCATAAACTTTCTAGTTTCGACTTGCAATCATTCATTCACCGGATAATATCCCGAAGAATTGATATAAAGAAAGGGGCATCATCCCTTGACATGGTCATATTCACACTTTCCTTACATTTTGGCGCGATTTTTCTCGTCGCGGTAAAGCAAGAGCATCTAGACAGTAGAGTCATTAACAAAGCAAAAATCATGATAGTGCAACTCAGGGTTCTAACAGTGAATACTCAACTTACATTCATGAAACACTCATCCAAGTAAGCTAAAAATGTGTGCCATTTACTATACAACAAACAAAACTAACAACAAAACTCATTATGAGCAGAACAATAACCCAAGAGGAAGAACCAAAAAAGAAATCTTAAATCTAATCAGTTAAGTAGTAAAGCAAGTCATGTACAGTGACAAACCTTGAATGCACATCAGCAAAGTAGCAGTAACAACCACTTAGAAGAATGAGTGAACTACAACAACCAAATCTCTCTATCTTCTTTCAGCAAAACAAAAGCAACATCAATTCAGTAAATGTTTAACAAATTGATCAAATAATAATCAGATTCTGAATCTCCATTCTGCAACGATGTGTGGATCGATGGCTGGAAACTTTTTTGATTTAAACCCAAGCTTTTTAACAGATTATCATGAATCAACATATACACAACAAGGGTTTTCTCTAAATACGATACAACTACAAGATTTAGGTAAGAATAACATACTACCTGTGTTGATGGTGGTACTGAATCTACTGATGGATTGGTGGTATTGAATCTACTAAAAATAGGCCAAAATGAAAAAATGATAGTAGCACTTTTGTTGAAATGGAAATAGTATATCAAACAATATTTTAGTAATCATTAAAAGTTAAAGCAAAAAAAAATGGTGTACTATGACAGGCAAGATTAAATTAAGCACGTTTAAAAAAGAGTGATTAGTGGTTACGTGGAGTAAGTTTAGTTCCTAATGGGCTGTATTTAATTTCTATTTTTTTTTTTTTTTTTAAAGAATTAGCATAGTCTAATTATGCTTTTAAATTTTTTTTGGGGGCTGCAGCACTACTCGGCCACCCCCTACATCCGTCACTGAATAAACTATCAAGACATTTCACTCGACCCTGGTATTCTCGAATAAGCCTCGTTAGTAGGACTGGAACAATATGTACCCGGAATTTCATAATGGATTGCTAAAGAAAACGTCAAGGTGGAGCAAACATCAGGTAAAAAATAAACGGATATCATTTTCTTGTCTTCAACTACAAATTATGTTCCTGTAAAGAGAGAACATACGTTCTTAGTTGCGCGAGTTGTTTTGCCCTGTTTAGGTATGTGTGCAGGCAGGCGGAGAAGGGCATATTACAAACTGAAACTTACGTTTTAATTGAACCTGGTAAGGACGAGGAGTTTGTCTCTGAAGACGAGTTGAAAATTAGGTAAAAAGGTTGGCTGGAAAACTGGAAGGGGAACTCTTTGCCTCCAGACCTTGCAAAGTTCAAAACTCTAGACGATGTTGTTTCACACCTAGTAAAGTCCGTATGTGAAGAACTTGAGCTCGACGGTGAAGTTGGTTCAATTCAATGGTACCAAGTTTGATTAGAGTGATGCTTTCAAGTGAATCAATCGAAAGCGTGAATATTAAATGCAAGGAATTGAAAGCCTACTGAGATAGTGTCAATATAAACTCAGCTTGCTTTTTGTTCTAGTCTTCTTAGCTTATCAAAAGGGGCATAGGCAGAATTAATCAAAGTTGTTGTAGGTTTAATAGAACAAATCGAAAAATGTACTAATTTTTGTAACATAAATATGAAACTGTTGAATTCAAGAACATCCATCTCGATTCATGTACTTTTGAGGAGGGTACACATATTAAATATATAGTTGAGCTTGTTGGCTGTTGCCAAATACCCGTTGTTACAATCTTGCTCCATAAGAAAATCTTAAATACGTGAATACCGAATACAAACATAAACTAGGTCCGAAAATGATATACATATGCATTACTATAAGAAGCTAAAACTAATATTCACCAAATTCCTCTCGGACGTTGCATCCACATTCAGACTTGAGACACACCAACATCCTGAAAACACTTGTCAAGTATTTACCCATAAAATCTAAGTCAGGCAATATCCCAAACACATTGAATGACTGTTCTTCTTAAAGAGTTTTTATGAAATTACCTTAGGTGGATTGGCAGACGGTGGTATTAAGGAATCGGGTTTTTTGCTTCTAGCTAGAAGTCCTTTCGAAACAGGGGACATCAATTTATCAGTTGGACTCATATACCTGCAAAAAAGAAAAAAAAAGAAGAAAAAAACAGTCAAAATCAAACAAAAAAAAAAACAGATAATTTTTAATTAAAAAAAATTAAACCGGGAAAAATCTAGAGTACCTTTCAGGACACTTGAAAGTCTTGAATGCTCTGGGGAGTCTAAGGGGATTAACCTTTTGATCAACATTCAGAGTTTGAGGTGGTGTTGTATTGGCGATTTCCGTTGGTTTTCGAGGAGACGTATCCATGAACTAGATGTGAAGAATGAGTTTGACTGAAACTGGATGAATTGAATTCAATAAACTTCTTTTGAAGAGCAGAGTAAAGAGGAGAGAGAGGTTGATGGTTTTGAGCAGAAACCTGTTGGCTAGTGTTTATATTATGGAACGTTTTGGGATATGACCGTTTGTGTGGAAGAATTTACAACGGTCGAATTAGGGTTCACAACACGTGTACTGGATAATCTTAGAGGTTTATATTGGGCTTGGGCCTACTCGGATGCGATGGTGTCGTGAATCTTGCGAGAGGAGAGGCATTAAAGTTCAATGGAAGACTGAAAATCTCGCCGTGACCGAGAAGAGTGAGTCTGGTAACTCGTTGGAGTCCCATTTGCACACAATGTTTTTTTGACGGGTGAGCTCAATCATCGTTAAGAATCACCGTAAACTTGATATTTGCGAAATTGTAGATTAGTTACAAAATCAATAGCACACAAGCCACGGTTAATGAAATCTATAAAAACATTAAGGATGAACCGATTTTGGATACCCAAGTGCGGGCTAATACATCTGGTGGTTGAAAATGACCCATCCCTTTAATTCTAATGGTGGATGGCATCATTAAAGTGAAAAACTTATGCCTTGGCTCTCTATAGTATTCGAGGAGTCACATTAGCGAAAAATCTCTCCTTCCAACTAGGATGAAAAGAGGCACCATCCATATTGGCATCAATAGAAAATTAGGTTTAAGAATGATTTGATGTCTTCGTAAAGAGGATAGATTTTTCCCCGTTGAGCTTGAACCACCCAGAGAATACTTTTACTTTTGAAAGTTTCTATCGCATTTAATGCTAACTGCAAATATATGTGTTTGTACCAAAAATTACTTTTAAGTATAAATAACAATCGATTTGATGATGATGATGTGAAATAAGATAAGAACATAAATTAATGATAATGGAGACAAGAATTTAACGTGGTTCAACGAGTTATGCCTATGTCCATGGATGAAACCCCTTGGGGGGAGATATTTTATTGATATAAACATTACAATAGTTTTTTTCCGGGTTAAAAATCATAGAGAGAGTTCTAAGTAGATGAAATATGGTGAAAGTGGGTAGAAAATTATGTGTCCTTTGAGTTGGATTTCAACCTTTATTTATAGGCAGAAACCAAATCTAGTTGTAGTTATCCAAATAACCACCTAGACTTATAGTTATCCTAAATAACTACCTGGATTTGTACTTATCCTTTAATATTTGTATCTGTCCCAGAAGATTCATGTCTATCTTCTTCATATTTGTGATTATCTTGAAAGATCCTTGTGTATCTTCTCAAGATTGTTATATATCCTGAAAAACCCTTGTCTATCTTCTCAGGATTTGTGTCTATTTTAAAAAATCCTTGTATATCTTCCTAATATTTATATCTATCTCAAACTGACTTCCAAAATAAGTCAATTAGGCTTCTCTAATAAGCCAGACCGGGCTTATAATAAGTTAAATGGGTTTCTATCATAACCCAATCATGTTTCCATAATAAACCAACGAACTTCTATATTAAGCCAACTGGGCTTCCAAAATAAGCCCAAAATGTCTCTGTAATAGACCAATGGACTTCTATAATACGTCAACAGGGCTTCCTCAATAAACTCAGAATGTCTCTATAATAGACTAATCAACTTCTATAATAAGTCAATTGAGCATCCTCAATAAACCCAGAATGTCTCTTTAATAGACTAATAGA
Organism: Papaver californicum; assembly: GCA_023531435.1. Classification (NCBI taxonomy): domain Eukaryota; kingdom Viridiplantae; phylum Streptophyta; class Magnoliopsida; order Ranunculales; family Papaveraceae; genus Papaver; species Papaver californicum. Next base: position 7,622,160 of record JAJJMC010015859.1, on the reverse strand, counting down.
CTTCTATAATAAGTCAACTGGGTTTCCTTAATAAACTCAGAATATTTCTAAAATAAACAAGATAGGCTTCTACAATAAGCCAATTGGGCTTCCTCATTAAACCCAATATATTTTTTTAATAAAGAAATTGGACTTCTACAATAAGCAAGCTGAGCTTCCATATTAAGTAAGACTATAATTACAAAGCGTCTTGTGCGACTCACGCGCGTACTATTTGATAATGGTATAAACATCGTCCTCTCTTAATTCTCAACTTGTCGATGAATTAAGAAAATCGAAATCTAAACTGACCTCCACGCCGCATATAATGACGGACCAGGCTCTTTGTAGAACTTCACTTGATGTGGGCTTGGTATTAGTGGACAATAGTTGCTAGCCCTTTGGGTTACATATGAAAATTTCCAAAGAGGGCCATGGTGCATGAGGGACCAATTCTCTCTGCCACGGCCGAATCTAAGGTTAGTCTGGCAACAAAATTATTTCATGACTGATTTTTCCTCATACTACCGAAATTTGGCATGATCCCCCTTTCAAATTCGAGCAATTGAACTGACCCATTCCCTATCTTCGGCCCGTTCTCTATCTTTGACTAATTAGAGAATGAACTGACGCATTCTCTATCTTCAAACGCGTAAGACAGAAAACTTAAATCTTCTTTGATCATTCTTCTTATTCATCTCGACTTGAGCTCTAATCATATCGAGTTCTATCAATGGTTCAAGAGGAACTTGAGAAGGAAGAATAAAGGGGTATGAGTTAATAAGGTTTTTGAAGTTGTTGTGGCTGCTCGAGTAAGTGAGGGCAGAGAGGCTCAATTGGCTAAGGTGATGGACGGAGTTTGAGTCTATTCGTGTTTAATGAATGAATTGAATGTGTGTTTATGGCTCTTGAATGATGGGTTTATTGATTTGCAGGAATTGGAGAAAACTTAAAGGCTATAACAATTTCAAGCTAAAGCAAAGTGAAGATGGCACTTAACCTGTTCGAGTTATTGCCCGAGTGACTCCTTCTTCTTTTCCCACAACCAGTTGAGGTTTTATAGCTCACTTGTTTGTAGTCTTTGTGCAGCCACTCGAACCAGCTATGTGCAGCCTTGTTTATGTTTTTACTGCTTCTCTCCGTGTCCAGAATTGATGGTCTTTCCTCACCATAGGTATTCGATCTCATCCACTTCAATGTAGAGCACTTGAGGTTTGTTCAAGTGTTGCACTTGAAAGACTCCCATCATCTCAGACTTCATCACCTGTTGTCCCTGAACCACCAATTTCAAATGCTTCAATGGTTGCTTTTAACCGTGTTCAAGCTCATCAACGACATGGATGTCCAGAACAACAACAACTACTACTTTTGGTTGTTAAAGTTGAATTATAACAGCGCATTGTATCGGTTCTTGATGATCCAGGAGTGAGTCGTGGTAGGCGAAGCTAGTTTTTCAAATTCGGTTGTTAAGACTACAATTGTACAGTCTTTGAATTCAACAAGTTCAGTTGTGAAATCGTCTTCTTCGAGTATTGGATCTGGATTGGGTTTTCGACCCTCGCCCATGGAAGCGGCAGCAAATATGAATTTATTTTTCAACCCAAGGTTACAGCAGCAAGGGGACTCTGATCAATTGAATGTATGTTGTATGGATTTTGACTGTTTGGATAAGCGCCTGAGTGATCTTCTCTACTGTGTCCGCAGTGAATTGGTTCTTGTTGGACAAGACCAATATATTTCCCGAGATATTTAGCTTTAGGTTCTTGATATCCTTTCCATCTATCATGATCGTCCCAGATGTTACATCGCAGAAACACAATACTGATCCGAGTATAGAGCTTTGTCAAAACCATTTGAGCCTTCCAATACTTTGCTCTTGCCAGGTTCCACCTTTGTTACTTCCTTTTCGATGTCATCCACCACCTCAGTCTTGCTATCAGAACATCAAATATTGAAGCAACCATTGGTCCATAGCTGTTGCGACATGAATCTGTGGTTTAATTGTTCGTAGCCATTGTGCAGCACTCTTCTCAGCTGCGTGAGGCTTTGTCCTTGCTTTGCTCCACGCCAACTTATCACCATAAGTAAGTTTTTGCTTAATCCGTATACAATTCTCTTCTTCTAGTTATGCTTCTAGAGAGATATAGCCGCCATAGAGTTCGATTCCTAATACAATTGATCTTTTTATTTGAGAAATTCAATTCTAATCAAACTCAAACTTGAAGCGTTCGTTTCTTGCACAAACACTTATGACTTCCCTTATATAAGTGGCGCACCTCCCATGATCTCAATCACGCTCTGCCATCACCAAAAGTTGTTTCCTTCTTCAAGTAATTACTCTTTTCTTTCTTGTTTTTTCTTTGTTGTTTAATGTTTTTTGCTTAACATGTTGCTGGCTGTTACAACATGGGAATTATGCCTGTTGCTTGTTTTTCAACTCTCTGAACTCTTCAAGTTCTCTTCCAATTGTTTATTTGCTTCCATGCTTCGAGCAGTTTGATAAGGCTTGAAACTTGTTTTTTGTCTCTTCTTCTTGCTGGAATAGATGTTGATGGAGATGATACGTCAGGTGGGGCAGCAATAGGCAATGTAGTTGAAAGAGGATCATGAGAAGAAGGATTTCCTGGCTTAAACCAGGTTAAGCTCAGAAGTTGGAAATCACCCATTGAACCTTTCTGAACAATCCTTATTTTAAAACACGAGCTATTTCCTAAATAATTGTTTTGTTTTCTCAACTCAACTTACCACTGCCTTAAATCAAGTTATAGCCCTAAATACCAGTAACCCCTGGCTTGTAATGAATCGAGCATAAAACCCAGCTTGGTCTATTTCTCTTACAAACCCAAGTCTGTTAAACACTAGCAAACTCCGATTACTTTGAACCCCATTATTTCAGCCACAAAAATCAAATGGTTTTAGCTACTCCTTTTGCCTTGTAATCTTAGCCAATCACGGGGACACTTGCATGAATTCTTGGCAGTAGCAAGAACAACTTAACTTGAAGTTATGAATAATCGGTCGTTCAAACCTTTTTACAAAAACCTAATATGTGTAAAACTGGTAACGGAGTGACAACCTCTTTTTGTAGTTGTATTAGTCGTGTATTGACTCTTTCAATCCAGATTCAAAACAATATAAGTTGCAGCCATTCATCACCCTAATCAAGTTGAGCCAACACCAAATCTTCTTTCCCTGTTTCGGCTGCAACGCCATTCGTTTTCTTTTCTTCTTCTCTGCCTCTTGTCCGACTGATTGTGGTGGCCTGGAAGGTTGGTTTGGCTTCAAACCTTTTCTGAACAACCATCTTTAGCCCCCATTAAGAAGTTTAATTTTTGAGTTGTTGGCATTGACCTTCAGTCTCTCAGGCGAAAGAAATTGGTTAATTATGGTTCAGTGGCATAGTTGAACTCTAAGGAGTGTATATGAATCCAAGTTGATGACGTTGATGTATTTGTGATAGTGGTAAGAAAAGGTTTGTTTCAGAACTTGTGAAGATTTTGATTTTAGACTTAAGAATTAAAACTAAACTAGAAATAGTAAAACTTAAATGAAAAAAATTGATTTCGAGATTTTAAATTTAACCAAGACACTGGATTCTACTACTACACATGATTTAATGATGTTATAAATATTTTAAAATCTAGTCACCTTTAAGTCTTTTTATTTTTGAATTCACTAACAATCAGACATATTCTCAAATATTATTTGTACCCATTAAGCATAGATTATCAACTGATTTAACAAAGTATAACCTATCAAATTGAATCACAAATAATTAAAAATTATTCAAACAATTTAGAACTCTGCAGAAGCAGTGATTAAGTGAATTATATAATTAAACTAGAGAAAACAATATAATTACCCATAAATCATGCGTAAATAGCTTCCTTCATTGTCCTGGTTACGTGAGAATTAACTCATCATGGTAAACAACATCTCAGAATATTTATTCATGACTCAAAAATTGCTTACAAAGATGAAATGGAGAAAAAATTATAAAACAACGAGTTTGCGACGTTTATAGGCGTTACAGACTCACTGTTACAAATCAAGTGTTTCAGAGTTGAAGATAAACGTTGCACAACTGAAGATAAACATTGTAAAGATGACAATAAACGTTGCAAAGCTGAAGATAAATGTTGCAGTTGGGATGAAGAAACCGTGACAGAACGGTTGAAGGAATCGTTGCCTATTCTTTGTTCTTCGTGTTCTTCAGCAGCAATTTTTTTTTTTCAACTCGTGATTTCTCGCTTTATAGCCTCTCTAATCTCTCTCAAACTCTCTATTTAGCTTCTTATTTATACTACAACGACCAACACCTCCCAAATCTTTGAGAATATCTTGTATTAATCTTGGCAGATCTTTTGAAAACTCTCGGCCAAATATCTCGGTGATTGATTCTGCTTCTTCTCTTGGCAGATAATTCTATTGATGATGTTTCCAAATTGGAACAAGACAATATTAATTTTCACCTTATTCTCACTCGATATCTCAGAGAATCAATTCGAGTATCCGAGAATATCTTCTCTTTCTGTTTTCTTCTTTTTTTCTTTTACACAGACGAGATATTTTTGTTGTGTTTGAACTGTGCATGTCTCTTTCAATTAAGGCAAGATTATATCTTGTCTTAAAGCCCAAAATTCCCTTCAATATCTCGATCACACTCTTTGATGTGAGAGAAATAACGCTTCCCACCAAAATTCTATTTGAAACTTAAGAAAAAGGAGTGTGCGCCCCTAACCAAGGTATGAGTGCCTTTATCCAAATCCAAGAGTGTCTTTAACACTTTTTGGGGTGCCTTTATCATTTTTTCAGCCAATTTTTCTTCGATTGTTTATTCTTTGAAAATACCTACAAATACATAAAAACACAATAATATTACACAAATGAGAATTAACAAAATATAGAATTGAGAACAAAACAGACGCAAAATGTGTCTATCAGACGCTTGTAGCAGACATGTTTAGTCGTATCTTTATTACACAGTATTCTCACGAAACTTTGACTGATCATTTTTTTTTCTTTTATACAGGCCCTTGCCAAGATGCCTTAGCCTTGCTCATAGGTTGTAACTACTTCGCACCTCAAGCTCACGACAACCCAGGGTAATATATTTCTTTAAATCATTTGATACCCTTTTGCACATTTTCTTGCAGATCTTCTAGTATGAAACCTTGCTTAAATATTTTCTCTTTAACAGAAAAACGTCCCAAGTTTTTAGTTTTTCTCTCTTATAGAAACACTTTATATAAATGATATGTTCTATTTGTGGAACATAGATAAAGTTTATAACATAAATAATCCTTAAGAATTACCTCCATCTCGTTTAACCACCCGCTACCTTGAATGATTGAAAATCCAAAATAGTTGAATTATTTCATCTTCGCCTTTGTTTTTAAACTTTAGTATTATTCTCATTTGAATGCAGGTTGCTTTTGTATTTGATTAGGAATATTGGTTGCCTTTTGCTCTATTTCTTGAGTAGGTACATTAATTGTCGTTTGCTTCTGTAATCGAATAGTCATCTCATTGTTGACGAAATAATGGTTGGTGAAATGTGATATTTATTAAACTAATATTACCCTAATGGAAAAATTCCTTCAAGTTAGAAGAATTCCAGGGCTTGGGCTCCATGGTACTGTTGAAGTTTTTTAGCCAGTATGCGCCTTCACTTGCGGATCTATTTATCCATTTGGTAAAGTAGTCGGTTGCTACAAAAAAATACTTGACGCCTCAGGTGCAACGGGAGATGGACCTACAATATACAATCCTCATTTGATGATTAACCACGGGCTCGTAACCAGATGTAGCTCATTTGATGGCATCTTTGTAAGAGGGCGATGCAGCTGATAAGCCAATCACTTTCTTGCATATCCTTTTGCGCCACTCTGCATATAAGGCCAAAAGTATCCTTAAGATAAAAGCCTAAGCGCCTGACTCCTGCCTCCAGAATGTTCCTTACAACACCTTTAATGTGCCTCAACGAACAATTTCCCGACCTCTCAAGAGTCAAGTCACACAAGAAAGGTATGGTTTCATTGCAATTGTTTTTGTCTTTCTCTTTTTTAGAAAAAGATTACAAGTATTTACTTAATAAATACTTGCAAAAAATGTTCTCAATTCTGACTAAAACCAAGGTGTGCGTTGACTATATACTAGGTTTATATTACAACAGTCATTGAGGATTTACCTCACTGAGCGTTGGTTGTTCCTTTAACCCTAGTTGCCCCCATTGCTCGTAGTGATATGAAAATGACGTCCCACGTTGTCCGATCTTTTTGAAACGTGTTGATTTTTCTTGCGTATTATGCGACGCTTTGTGCCAAGTATTGGATGTATGATGCTCGCGTAGTCGAGGCTTGAGTTGAATGTGGTATGCTCGCGGCTGTGGTAAGGCTTTATGCTCGCATTATGTTGCAGGGAAAGAAATGTACATCACACCCTTCAGTGAAGTTGAATGTAGTATTGTCATGGGGGTCATGGGTCAAGCCTAATCCAACAAACCTTTGCTTTACATAGGGTAATTTGGTGAGTAGAGCAGCTTAGCCTGGAAATTCACAGTTCATTTCTCAATTGATGGCAATTCTTGGAATTCAAGTGTCATTATGATGCACGAGTCGGCTTTCTCTTAGCATTTACAGAAACTAGCTTATTAATTTCTCCTGTTCCTTCTCATATTATGTCCTAAATAGTAGCTACTAAGTGTTTTATTTATTTATTTATTTATTTATTTGAGAAACTGTTATTTGCTTTTGTAAAAGAAGGAAAATGTGTACTCAATCCAAGCATATTTATATTTGTGTTGATAATTCTACTGGGCAACCAGATGAATAATAATGTTTTTTCGGAAAGGAAATTACTCAATCCAAGCATGTTAAATTCAGAAGTAACAACAAGTTTGTTTTGCCACAAAACTGAACAACACCTGAATGTCTGGTGTGAGACCAAATTATAGGTTGTTTTTCTTTTTTTTTGTCTCGTCTGGATTTGGCTCATCTGGATCTTGCTCATTGCATCTGAATCAGACTCATTATGTCTGACTTAAAAATTATTAATTAATAGAGTTATAATAACTTTTTGAATTCAGTTAGATATAGTCCAACGAGTCAGATACTAAATGACACCTGACTCAAACAGCTTTGAATCAGATGTATGAGCCGAGTCAGAATCAGAAAAATGAAAAACAAACGATCTGACGCGAGTCGATCGCGAGCCAAACCCAAACAAACAAGGTGTTAGTCAGCTTTATTCTTGATGCAGTTCTCTGTTAACATTGTAGTCTTTTGTAGGTCTTTCTGCAAGCGGTGACAAAACTATAACATTATCATCATCAGTGTTAACCTTACACAGAGTAGACCGATTACCTAATGCTTCTTCCATATGAATTACACAAAATTAGAGTTGTCAATTCATAATCCGACTCGCGGGTCAACCCCATTCCGGCTTGGTTTATTGCCTAAACGGGCCGGGTTAGGATTAGCATCTATGGTCCTAGCTGGAAACAAGCCGGGTAGGGTTAACCCACGGGTTATCCGCCAACCCGTCATAAATATTATAAAAAATAACATGGTTAATAAATCAACGAACTAATTTGGTTAGTCACGAACTTGGAGCTTATAAATAATACACTTAATGAACTAAATCTCGTATTAACTCACATACACGAACTGGTTGATTTTAAGATGTTCATGTATACCTTTAAATCCTCAAGTACACGAACTGATTTGGTTAGTACGCAAACTGGTTGATTTTAAAAGGTTCCTGAATACTTTTTGTAACTTAAGTACACGAACTGATTTGGAAAGTTCGCGAACTTATGCATATGAAAAGTCTCTGAACCCCGAGATGACAATTTGTTCACAAATTTTTTTCGACTTTTCACGAATTGATTTAGTCTTTGAGAGTTATTGAACTCCATGATTGCTTGATGGTTCACGGACAAGTTAACCGTTGTTTTTGGGATAACCATAATTCGGTAAACAAAGCTTATATAAATATGTGGGTGCATAATATTCTTTGTAATTCAAGTCAAACTTTTACGTGCTACCATTATCAATCTATATTGAGAAGTTGAGCTTATTTGATTTCATAGTAACTCATAAACATGAAAACTAGTTCACGAACTCAGCTTTGAATGTAAGCTACCTAGCCTTGTTCATCATTAAAAATAAAGGACTCTCTGCAAACTAAATTTCAATTCTAGTTGCGGCTATAGTCGTTCTCTAAAAACCAAGGTTTACTTGTGAAACTATATTAGGTTACAACTTTTGAAGTCTTCACTAAGGGAAACGTGAAGCCCGGTCAAACTATCTTTTACCTAATAGTTCTTGATATCTAGAATCTTATCTTGATCATCGTAATTCTTGTCTATTTTAAGTTTAGTATCTTCTGTGATACGGTCGTTCAAGAATTATCGATCAAAGAATAAGGTTGATAGAAATTACAAAGTTCTCATCGTCTCAGAATTTGTAATTTCACAAGTTTTATATATGTTATGTTGATCTTGTGAGGTAGATTCGATTAGGCATCTCAATAAACTTTTGAAGAGAGAAGGTATCCTCATTGTTGAGGTTTGCTTGTGTTTTTGGGTAAAAAAGATTTAAGGGTAAAAGTGGAAATGGTGAAGAAGACTAATGCTAGTCTGAGAAAATGAGGGATCAAGCTATGTCAGTCGAAGCAAATCACTTGAAGGGAAAATTTATTAAAAACCAAATTGCTTAAACACCAAATATTTGTACCGTATAAGTCCTTTTAAGATTTAAAATATCAATTTGTACGAAACTAGCCTAAATCAAGAAATGACCGTTCCAATTTTGTTTCAGTCACAAAGGAAGGAGAAGGTTGATATGTAGGGAGGAAAGCAGAGATAGTATTGATATCAATGAAATTGAATTCCAATGATGGTAAGATGTGTTGAACTTCTATGAAGACGGAAGTAAGTTTTCTGAGAGTCACTGAGATGATAGCTTTATGATCATTCAAGCTCTTGTGAGATAAAACTCTTGTTTTTTGTCGATAGGTTGAAGAACCTATTTATAGAAGTGGAAGTTAACACATTGATCTCGTAAGTGGTGATATTTGCAGAAGAGTGGAAGAGTAGATAAGTGGAAATCATGGTGAAAACCGATTCCATCGTGTTAGTGGGACATGGCAGTTGTGCGACCAATATTCCCTTCACTCCTTCAACTGACAACTTTTATACTTTCTCATCATGGGTGTATTGTTACACCACACGTGTTGTAGGCCGCCAGACCAAAACCCCAGTGAATATCCTTCCATGTGATATAATTGATGTCTCGATCATGGTTGATTCTACTTTGTAGACGTGTTTTAATTGGTCAGTTGTTGACCTAGCTAAACTGTCAGTCTTAGCATATTGATGAGTGTAGCATGTAGCAAGTTGACTCATTGATAAATGAAGCATAGGTTGTATGCTGAAACAAGCAATGATGCTTAACATATCGTAGACGTAGAGAGTCTGATCAATATTGACGTTAGTAGTTGTGGTGTATCATCGTGTCAGCTGAGTGATAGACACGTTTTTGTGTCGCAATTGGTCTCATATTTATAATGTTTTTTCTCAAATTATGTACTAATATTGTCTTTTGTAGGTATTTTTGAAGCATAAAATCTTGTGGAAAAGTTGGAAAGTAAATTAATAAAAGCACCCCAATTTTGATAAATGCACCCGAAGATTTGATAAAGGCACCCATCTTCTTTAAATTCAAAAGGAAAACTTGGCGGGAACAATTCTTTCTCAAACTTTCGAACCTGTGAAGAATACGTACGTGATTTGGAAGGAGAATTTGAAGAGTTAAGGGAGATAATATATTCTTGCCATAAAAGATAGAGGTGTACACAATAGAAACACTAAAAATCAAGTTGAGAATCTCGCCAAAGATTTTTGCCTACCGTAATAGAGAAGTGTTTACTCTCGGATTTTATTTGACATCTTTGTAATAAAGGAGATATTATCTCCTTTAAGATTGGGTCTCTCGAGTAAGGAAACAACATTAAATCCTGTGTCTTAATCAAGAAACAAAATCAACAAGAGTAGCAAAAATCAGATCGAGAATGAGAAAAAAGATATTTTCCGAGATAATTTCATTAAAGAAAAAGATTTGTTCGAAGATTTGGTGAAGTTATTGGAAGATTTGAAGGTTGTTGAGGGTTCTAATATAAATAGGGAGTCGAGAAAAGAGAAGGAGGAGGCTGGCTTCTGCCAGATTGAGCTAAAAAACCGTAAAAAAATTATGCAACTTAGGGTTCATTGTCGGAAAAGAGGAAGAAGAAGAAAAAAAAGTCAAGCAAGAACTGTCGATGAAGACGTTGCTAAATCTTTGTATTCAACTGCATCAGTAAAGCGTCATTCTTTTACAGCTTCAAAGAATAACCTTTTTGTACTTCAGAAGGCGTCAGTCCTTTATTCTACTGCAAAGTAAGTTGTCATTAATTTGTGGGTCTTTTGTTTTCAAGACACAGTTGAACAGTTCTTTTCTTGTAAGCATTTTAATTGAATAAATCTAATGATTAATCAATTTTCTTCCGTTCTTCTTGCCATGAGTAACTAATTTTGTTTTCTAGGGTAGAGGATGAAGCTATTTTTGATGAGTATTTTTAATATTTAATTTCTTTGATATATCTATATATTATGGGTTAATTAGACTTTGGTACCTGGGTTTTGACCAGATTTAGTGTTTTTACTTACATTTGTCCAACGTTAGACTTTAGTTCCTGGAATCACTGTTCACCTTGGATGTCAAAGTTAAAGTAATGCCTTCCGTTTTTTTTTTTTTTTTTTTTTAATACTTAACGCCGTTAACGGCGCCGTTAATACGTGAGTGTTTTAAAACTCACGTGCCTTCTTATACATCCTAAGGCTATGATTCTTCAGATCCAACAGTCGTATTTTTACATTTTTCAACAAAAATGACCGTTGACATTCTTGTTATAAAAGCACATGTGCATATCCTACTTTCACCACCATCACCTGCAAATCATTCTATTACCTATTAATCCAGCTCATGGTAAATACTAACTGAACATAACAGAAGGAAAGAATGAACAAGTTGATTACCTATACCTGTAACAGTATAAGCAAACAAAATGCAGATTTAAGCAAAACCAAAATGCAGATTTACATAAATGTACGATAGGAGAAGATGTTAAAGACTGCACAATAGAGAAGAGTAGTCAACCTAAATACTGCAAAGGCTATCCTAATACCACTACCAGAGGTGCCTAATTGTATGCCAGTTTCTGTGCACTTCTCTTCTAAACAGCCAGTGACGGATCGCCTCCAAAATATTTGAGCTATAACTAAAATAGTGATCTGCATTCCTAATTATTTTGTCTTTTAGGATGATAACTTCCCATTTAAAGAATAAACATATGCACACCACACATACCATGATGATAAAAATTTCGGGAACTTGCATTCAAGGAGTTAAACAATGTTAGATATGGAAGTACAAAAAAATTGAACAATAAAAAACACTCACTTGTTGTATGCTAGTTTATCATGGGCTTAAAATGTTTATCTACCATTTCTTTTTAGATGAATAGAGTGAAGATCTACAATTTTAAAAGGCTACATTAACTAATCAATTCACTTTTGATATTTGTTAATTCAGTTAATGGATCACAGTTATCTGCAAACAAGATAAAGAACAAGATATATTCAATCTCTCAAGGTTGTTCCATTGTCATAATAACATTGTCCTGTGAAAGAAACAAAGTGACTAGATTAGAGGAATTACCTGGAATATCAAAAATTTGTGTATCTGGTGGAATGCCAAGCAACTCTCCCAAATGTATGCGACCAAAATCCACACCTTAATTCATATTCATGCCATCCCAAGAAAACATTTATATGTTCGACCTACTGACTTTAAATAAGGTGGTGAACTGGAGGTTCATCTCTCATATCTCATCAGGGACGTAAAAATATAATCTCTGATTTTAGAATTTGGGAAGAACACAACAAAACCTAACCCTAATTTCTGATTTCTGTTTATTTACATCTTTCTCTGAAATTGATTCTTCCAAACATCATAACAATCTTCTCTTTCATCGTATTCTCTTAAAAACTCCTATTTAATTATCTAGTTCCATCACTAACTCCAGCTCATAGAAAAACCCTAATTGTTTCAATTCTTCATTAAGTCAGCTTCAAAACATCGATTAATCTTCAACTCCTTGTTTCTTTATCTATAAACAACTCAATTTCACTTCTCAATTCATAAGATCTCAAACTTAATTTGAAACCCTAATTTCGGTTTCATCTCAGAAAATCCTAATCTTCTCAATTCTCGTTCTTCTTTGAAATTAATCCTTCCAATCATTATTACATCCTCTTTCTTCATCTCGTATACTTCAATTCAATCTTTAATTCTTCTAATTTCATCTTCTTCATAAACTCAGAAAATCCTAACACTTTTTCTTCCCTGTTTCATCATTTTTTCTTCTAATTGTACTGAATCAACACCAATAACATCTTCCACTATGCCTCCATAAACTTCCCCCTATACACTCGTTCCCAAATTTCTCGATTCATCTCTCAATGGATTCGACAAACTAAGAACATGGAGGAGGAGGCGGATAAGACGAGATAAATAAAGAAAAAGAAGAAAGAGAAAACTGATTAGGGTATGGGTTGGTCGATCTAATCTTTCTCCTATACTTTGTGTTAGGTTATAAGAGTTTGGTCGATCTTAACCGTTCATCTTTGAGATGGAACAAGATCTAATCTAAACCGTATATCTAATCTGTTAGGGACTTGGTTTGTCATTGTTAGCAAAGTTTATTTTTTTTAGTAATTCAAATTTAATTGATGGAAAAAAATGACACGTCATCAGTTCACGGGTGAACAGTGATTCCATGTACTAAAGTCTAACGTTGGACAAATGTAAGTAAAAATACTAAACCTGGTCATAACCCAGGTACCAAAGTATAATTATCCCTTCTATTATTTGTGCTATTCATGACTAATAATTTCTCTTCTAAAATGTTTTATTTTAATTGTTCTAGACGGTTTTCAAACTGTTGATCTTTTATAAGCGAAAGAGGTTATATTTTTGTGCGAAAGTTGTATAATTAATTTTAAATGTTATATTTTTCAAAACATGAGATTGAGTTCAAAATTGTTTTGAGTAATTTGAGAGTATATTTAAGAAATTAAATTGTTAATTGTACAAACATCAAAAGTAGTGGAATCCAAAACCGTAGACCTTTATCCTCTTGGTTAATTAATTTGTATAGTTATTTTATCTTTTTATTTTATTTACTTAAATTATTAAAAATCATTATTTTTGTTATTAGCACATTAGTTAATTAAAAACTAGAAATCACAATTCTGAAATCCATGTGGAACAAATCCGTATTTGTATATTATCTTAACGTTAGTCGTGCACTTGCGGCATAATTAAAATTCACATCAAGTTTTTGGCGCTGCTGCCGAGGATTAAGAAATTGTGATTTTTTAATTTTTTCTTTAATTTTGTGTTAATTACTTTAGGATTTATTTTATTTTTATTTTCTCTTTTAGATTTTACTTGGGTATTTCTCTTAGTTTTGTTGTGCAGGTATATTTTTACATTTATTATGGAAATTGCCTACCAAAAACGACAAGTAATATAACCCAACTTTTATTTTGTATATATTTAGTTTAGATTTTTATTTTATTTTGTGTATAAAAAAAAACAAGTGCACACACAACACTTTGCGTTCGTCAGACTACCGATTTTAGGAAAACTTGTGGAAAAGTAAGCTAAACCCGTACCTTGGGCCTGATGGGAGGAACCAGCTGAAATTCCACAAGACTTAGCCTCATACCTCTGACCAGTCTTTGACTATAAGTATATTCTGCTAAGATAACTTGAGCTTACCTATTTTAGTCAAACCTGCATTTGCACATGCAAAATTATAAAAAATATCGAACTGGTATTATGAGGACCATTACAATGATTATCGACCTGAATTTCAAAATGGACAATACTCTTACTATGACCATAGTGTGGATAGTACTTGGGACCACTACCAACCCTCTGGAGGTTATGGTTTATACCATAGTGATCCCAATTACTATTCGCACGTTCACCAGTCCTACGAACGGGTAAATGAACAATATTATATTGAATGTTAGTTCTTCATCTTTAGAAGATGCCCTCCGGCGTTACATGGAAACTTTGTAAATTTCTTACTCTTCGTCTGATTCTTGGAATAATACACTCAATCAATTAGATAAAAATGGACGGAAGATAACAAAAAGACTTGAAGCTATGTGTACAACTCTCAATGAACTTAATGCACATTTAAAGGAAGAGAAAATTGAAAAAGAACAGTTAGATGCTAACATTTTTCCCCATTGTACACCCATCATCACGTTTTTGCAAGGTGATTATGATGATGTGTCAGAAATTAGGTTTTAACCAAAATTAGGGTTTTGTTGTATTTCGACCAATGTTGGGATTTTTAATGCAACCAACATTGGTAATGTGTTATTCAAGCTCAACCAATCATTAGTTGGTCCTTAGCTTTGCATTTGGCACGATGGCAACTTAGTGCTTACACAAAGATGTGATGTTTCGACTTAATGTGTTCGTGTGCAGCTTGTCATGCGTTATGATAAATCAATATTATTTAATTATAGTTTGAATATTAATGTAAATTTATTCCAAATATTCAATCAGGGAATATAAAGAGGAATTAAGTCGCTTTATACGAGTAGACAATCTACTAGGAGCATTGACATCCACTCAGGAACAAGGTGTTCTGGATGTTTATTCTGAATAGTTAGAAATCATTTGGGGACGAACTACTATCAACACCAGTGATATTATGAGGACAATATTTCTCTATACTAGTGATTAATTCATCTAGGATATGCCCTATCATTGTAGATGAGTAAGCACTGAGTTGCACGGTACTAATGTTGTATGTAGAATATTGAGAGCTCAGCCAGGTGAGGCTCTAATATCATATGTATATTTTAGAGAGAGTACATGATCAGTATGAGATGCATGTAGTGAGCATTCAATATTTCAATTCTCTTATGAAATATAAAATATGAATTTTAACTTTTGATACCAGGTCAGTAGCATATACTATATTATTTCTTTGATTCTACTGATGGGTAGAGATGATTTTACTATTTTATCCTTTGTTAAAAATTCACCATCTACAACTTGATATCTTATTTATCTTTGAAGATCCCTCATAAGCAAAAACATTTCCATTACCTTGATTGTATATCTTTCTGAAGAAAATCAATAGGCTATCTGTGAAAGGAAAAATAGTTAAAAGTCTTCACTGCGGATGAAGCAGCTCCTAGGGGTGTAAAGGACGTCAATTATGAACTTTCATTGCTTAAATCATATTTGGAGAATTTATACAAGACAAGCTTGAACTCGAAATTTTTTCTTTGCAATATTAGATCTACTAAATCGTACGACATAGTCTCATTAGATAGAATGGTAGATGCAAAGAGTAAATAGGATAAGACAGTCTTCACATACCTCTTGTTGATGAATTTCTCGTGAATGTCTTCGTTTGTTCTTCAATCTTCGAGGGTATTCGGTAATATCTAATACTCAACTACCATGCTCTAATTCTAGTCCAATAATTAACTTTAATAGACTAAAAATTAAGATATAGTTTTGTACATCTAACATTAAAAACAAGCTTGAGATAACAAAACTTATAAATACTGACCAAGTGATGCTAACACAATTATAGATATCTTTGAGCATCAATTGCACCTAATATTGTTAACCAAAGCCTAATTAGTTACCATAACAGCACCATCTCGAAAAAAGTGCTGAAAGAGCTGTAATATCATCATAAGAAACAGCGCACTCCTTTTCCACAGCTTGTTTGATCGTGTTAACATACTGTATTTTAAATTCCTCGTTCCGAAGCACCTTGGAAATATCTTCTCCGATAGAAAACTTTTATTCGTGTTCTCTAATAAAAGAGATGCGTCACATCTCCGATAAAAGTTTTTTTAATGTGACTCCGTGGAGGAAGAGCAAGAGCCTAAAAAAATTCGTAAGGAAACCGAATTGGTTATTTTGTAATATCTCATATATGCAAAGGATTTTCATGGTATTTGCCATAATACTGTTGAGCAAAGACCAAAGATAGAAGTAAGTCAAAAATGAGTCAAACAAATATATGGTTATGAAGTTGCAGAGATCTCTTCAATCAAATTTCTTAAAAACTGAAACTTTCAGGTTCACTTCTCTCAGATATTTCCACGTACTTCTTCTTAAATTTCTCACTCAAATAAACCAGTCCATATTCATACCCGGTTCCTTTTAATCTTTTTTTTTCCTTCACAAATTTCTTGGTTTTCGATAAATTTTTTGGTTGTTTGAAATCTGAGAAGAAAATCGGTTTAGTGTTTGTTTTTGTTATTATATTTCTTTTTGGTCTGTTCTCAATTTGCAAGAACAATCACGTTAGGGTTTTAGATAGTTTAAAGTTGTTGTCTGTACTGAAAATCCTCAAAATTAGCTGTTTACTGTAAGTGGGTTTGTTTGTTTTTTTTTCTTGATTACTTTAATCTCTTTATTTTTACATTTCTTATCCTGTCTATATTATTATTAACCTCTCAGAATTTTCTTTAAATTTCTTTTTGTTTGGTAAAATTTGGGGATTTTTATTTTTATTTTTTGTGTTGGATCTAACAGAAGAACTTGTTAAGGTTTTTGTTGATTTTTACATGATCGTAAATCCGTTGGAGTTGTTGTTGTTAGTACCTTTGTTCAATTTTTTTAATCTTGGTATTTAACAAAGTTAGTGTTTTATGCTTCCAAGGTCGAATATTTTAGGTGCCCTTTGTTTTATTTTTGTCTCTCCCTTTCTTTTCATAAACCATTTCGTCTAATTTTCATTTATTTGAGCAAAGAAAATGGATTGACTGATTTAATCGTGTTGAAATCTTAGTGCATCAAAGCTTTGAGAGGAGGAGGTATGTTGTGTCTTTTTTAAGGATAATATCTCTGTTATATTCTTCTTCTTTTTTTTGAGTTATTTCTGTTTGTTCATGAGATAAGGATTTCTGTTGTGATTTTTGGGAAGTGCTGAGATAGATAGAGAGAAAGAGGGAGTGAGTGTATTTGTTCTTATGCTGGATCCCGTAGAAGTATGAGTTTGGGTATGTTGGAGGAACTGTTATTATAGGTTTTGCTCAAGCAGTTAACACTAGGATTCCATCTGGTTTAGCGGTTGTTTTGAATTTGATTTGGGGGTTCGTGTTAGTTATTAATCAGAAATGGCAGATTGTAAACCTTTGGTGCCAAATTTAGAAGGGGAAGAAAATATGATCGCTGCAACTCATCATATTGTAAAGGCATTAGGAACGAGTAAGAATTTGACGGAGGAAATGAGGAAGCTCTTGGAAGATCTCGATAAGCAGTTGTCTACCATGGCCCTAACTGCAGAAAACAAAGAAAGGGAGGAAGTTAGTGATTTTGAAAAAGAGTTTTGCTCAATTGAAGGGAAGATTAGGAAATGGGAATCTGACGAATCTATGATATGGGATTGTGGAGTTGATGCAGCTACTGAGTATCTTCAGGCCATTCATGAAGCTCAAAACTTATCAGAAAGGTTAGGAGGTTTGTCTGTGAAGGAAGATGGGGAAGAGAATGAGCTTCTTCAACGGGTACATAGTGTTCTTCAGATTGCGATGGCAAGGCTTGAAGAAGAGCTTACCCACATTCTTGCTCAGAATAAACAGTCTTTTGAACCGGACCACATGTCCTTCCGTTCTCATGAAGAAGATATCAATTACGAGGACTCATTTGTCTCTGTTGAGGATGACCCTAATGAGGAATCACTTCGGAGAGATAGCAGTAGCAAAAATCCAGAGGACTATATCATCGATTTGGTCGATCCAGTTGTAATTTCTCATCTGAATAGTATTGTGAACACAATGTTCAGTTCTGGTTTCGATCAAGAATGCTGTCAGGCTTACATTAACACCCGTAGAGATGCTTTAGATGAGTGCCTCTACCTACTTGAAATAGAGAAACTGAGCATAGAGGAGGTACTGAGGACAGAATGGAGTAACTTGATTGTCAGGATCAAGAAATGGAACCGAGCTATGAAGATCTTCCTGCGTGTCTATCTTGCAAGCGAGAAACAACTCTGCGATCAGATATTCAGGGAGTTTGAATCCGCTAAACAGATTTGTTTTGTGGAGATTTCTAAATCTCCAATGTTTCAGCTCCTCACTGTCGGCGAGGCTATAGCTATTGGACCCCGACAGCCAGAAAAGTTGTTTTTGATACTTGATATGTACGAGATCTTGTCAGATTTGCTACCTGATGTAGATGTTCTGTTTGTTGAAGAGGCCGGGTCTACTGTTAGATTTGAGTGTCGCGAGGTCCTTAAAAGATTGGGTGATTCTGTTAGAGGAACTGTTTCTGAGTTTGAGAATGCAGTTGGGTCAAATGTCTCAACTAATCCATTTGCTGGAGGAGGTATTCATCATTTAACCAAGTACGTTATGAATTACATCAAGGCCCTTACTGGTTATAGTGGTACCCTGAATCTGCTTTTTCTTGAAGCCACTGATGAAGATGATACCATATCATTAATGCCTAATACGCTCCCTGCTGTCGATGAAAAAGAATATGAGGGTGAAACCTCAAATTTCAGTGCATCCCCAGTGGCTTACCATCTCAGGTCGGTCACTTCAATTCTGGAGTCAAACCTTGATGTTAAGTCGAAACTGTATCGAGATGTGGCTTTACAACAGTTCTTCCTTATGAACAATATCTACTACATGGTGCAAAAGGTTAAGGGTCCAGAACTCAGGCCCCTATTTGGAAATGACTGGATTAAACAACACAATGGGAAATTCCAACAGTATGCAATGAACTACGAGAGAGCAACCTGGAATTCTGTCCTATCGTTACTGAAGGAAGAGGGGATGTGTACTCCTGGTTCACATTCGGTATCAAAGAAAGTTCTAAAGGAGAGGTTTAAAAGCTTTAATCTCGCATTTGAGGAGGCTTACAAGAGTCAAACATCATGGTTAATCCCAGATATTCAGCTTCGAGAAGATCTTCGTATCTCAGTGTCACTGAAAGTAATTCAGGCATACCGAACATTCATGGGAAGACATGAAGGTACGCTGGATAGCAGGAGCACTGAAAAGTACATAAAATACAATGCAGAAGATTTGGAGAATTTTATCTTAGATCTTTTCGAAGGGTTTCCTAGATCATTACCCAACTCTCGCAGGCGATGATGAAGTTTCATCAGGTTTCATTTTCTTTTCCCATCTGTCTCATGTTTCATATTTACATTTTGCTTATCTGAAAAAAGAAACACAAAATTATATATGTTAATCAGTTGCTTCATGTCCAAAGCTGGGCATATAAATTGTTGAGTTTGCAGTTTGTGTTTTACATCGCTGGTGCAGTCATTCCAGTGAAATTTAGATGAATGTAATTGTTTTTTACTGGGAGATATACAA
Source organism: Papaver californicum (assembly GCA_023531435.1). Lineage (NCBI taxonomy): Eukaryota > Viridiplantae > Streptophyta > Magnoliopsida > Ranunculales > Papaveraceae > Papaver > Papaver californicum. The sequence goes on along the minus strand of JAJJMC010015859.1, from coordinate 7,602,695 downwards.
GTTTAGGTTTGATGTTAACGTAGCTAACGTAGCTACTGCGTATTAATGGAATTCCTCTAGTAATCTGTCTCAATTTCATATCTGTGTCAATACTAGTGATCATAACCACAAACTGTCACAGTACAATATTTTACCTGACGCTTTCATTAGGAACTCAAAAATCCAGATGCTAAGTAACTTAAAGCCTCTGTACTACTAACTTATCGTAATGTCAAACTGCATAGATTTGTATCTGTCTTAATTACTTACTGTAATGTCAAACTGCATAGATTTGTATCTGTCTTGATTACTTACTGTCTGTGCCAGCCTCCAAACTAATTCAATTTGGCAAGTCACCTAAAAGTGTTTTTAGGCCTCACATCATTTTAAGGGTCTACAGTGCCAATGATAATGATTGCATTCCAGCATATTGAATACAAACTTATGCTCTAAAGGTTGTGTGAATGTAGACAGGATGTTTGAGAATTTAATGTGTTCACTAACAACTAACCACTCTCCTTTTCCTCAATTTAAAGTTGCACCTTATTCTTTTTTGTTCCAACAGCTAATCATGGATCTGAATCATATAGAATAATATAAAACAAAGTTGTGTTACCTGTTGTTTAGTTTTGGAGTCTTGTTTAACCATATCTTACTTTCTTGACAGAATTTCACTTTTTACTAACCTTAATTACTTCAAAAAAGTAACTTAAATGTAGATTAGCTTTTGTATTATTGCTGTTATAAAAATGAATTTGGATTGGAAATTGGTAATGGAATATTGCTAGACACAAGCACATGTATCATTTCATTTTCCCATGTAAATTGTAAATTTGTAATTGTTGTCTGTATCTCATGGGCTTGATTTTTCTCGGTTCGGATTCGTATTAGCCCATGTATTGGATCCATGGTATTCTGTTTGGTCCATGCTATTGTCGTCGATTTTGTACTTCAAAACGGCACAAAATGTAAAACATCTTACTTAATATTGATGATATTGTTCGAAGTTTAAATTATAAATATGATGGCTTCCCTCCCAAAATCATAAGAAGAGATTAATAAAACAAAGATAGACTAGAGAATGTGAGATGAACATAATATCTGTGTTGCTGCATTAATAATGGCAACGAATTCCGAGTACTCTCTACTTATTTTGCTGGTAACGTCGTGCACATAGTTGCTTTCCGTTGATGGTAAACTTTACTTTTTCCTGACCACCTAGGAATGTTTTAATCGTCTTAGCAGAATGAAACACAACACGAGCATACTGGGGTTGCTTCTTTTCCTGCTGATGCACCCTTTCAACACAATTGCCATATAGTCTGCAAAGTAGACAACCAGAGTAGAACGTTAATGAAAAGCCAGAAACTCAATCATGAGACATGAGACTACTAATTTAGCAAGAAAAAAACAATACAAACTACATACCCGACAAAGTATTCTATTAACTCTCGGTCCGACGTAGGAAACCCCCGGGAAAATGTGACAAACATCATTCTTCTATCACCTTTTGGAGCATTCTTTGTGTTTGAACTTGATGTTGGCAAATTATTAAGTGAGAACAACTCTCTTCTATATTTATCTGCTCCGAAGTTTAGACCGCCGGTAGGTTGATGACGAAAACTGGGGTTCTTTTCCAGTGCTTTCAGTAAGATATCATAGAAAACCTTAATACATACTTCATCCACTTTATCAGAAATTCCACTAATCACACAACACTTGTTCTCGTACTTCACCAACGAGATTTCTTTGTTATCCATTAAACTCAGTGTCAATGGAATCAGATTCTTGCTCTTCGACTTAGGAAGTGCTATCTTTGACGTAATGCAACTTAATATCAGAATTGCTTCGTCCGCGACCGAATTCAGTACACGGTCTTTTAACTTGATCATTTTTAGAACAACATTTGGATAACAAACATGTTCTAAACACATCCAAAATGCTATAATATCCATACTACGAAAAGGGTCTCGACATAGTTCAATTAGTAGTCGAGAGTACAGTTCCCGATCGATTCGATGATATGAGCGGACGTCTTCGTCCGTAACAGTTGCCATGGCTCAATAAGTAAGCCCTACACATTTGAAGATGGGTTTTAATGAAATGTAAAAACACGAGAATAGGCGGGTTACTTTGAAAATCACATATTGGCTTTGCCATTTTTTATAGCAAAATGGTGTTTTTTCGTGTCTTTTGATGCTCAAAAAGTCTTCACACAAAGAGATGTGATTGTTCGAGGCATAAACATGTTACCTTTCAGTACAACACAACGTTTCAGAAAAATGTAACCTTTCATTTCCTAGACGCGACTCACCGACTCCAACAGGCCATTTCCGATTTGACTCAGTTACTTTCAAATCGGGCCAAAGTCGAACCAGTTCAAAATCTAGGATAATTTTTTGTTTTCATCGAACGGCTGAAAATAAAATTAATTCTAAAATATCCATAGCTTGTTTTTGAACGGTTTCGATTAATTAGAAAAATAATAAATAGTTTAGAGTATTTCGTAAACCCTTCCCATACGATCATTTCTGGGGTTTTGCTGAAGAGAGAGTAAACAGAAACAAGAGTGGTGTAAGAGTTCTAGAAGGTATATTTTCTTCTTTGATCTGAAAAATACTAAACTCTTTGATTCTTATTGTTTGTGTTAATTTTCGTGTAGATTTTATGGCTTTATGTGTATATATAGATAGATCCATTTAGATTCAATTAGGGTTTCATTTTTATTATTTATGAATCTGTTTTTTTTTTTAGGTTGTAACAATGGCCTTCACGAGTAAAGTTGGAAATCTGCTTAGGCAGAGTGTAAGCAAGAATATTAATTCAGAGTTGTGTGGATCCAATCCATCTATTTTCCAAGCAATACGGAGCATGTCATCTTCCAAAGTCTTCGTTGGAGGTGTGCGTTTTATCTTAATTTTTTTCATTCTCTATTGATGTTTAGACTTTTATGGGATTTCATGGTCTGATTTTGTGCTGGTGATTTCAGGGTTATCTTGGAATACTGATGAATCATCCCTGAGACAAGCTTTCGCTGAGCATGGAGAAGTTATTGACGGTATTTTTTTCTAGAATGAGTAGCATGAGTGACTGCATCAAATATGTCTGATTTAATTTGTTTTACTATCTTGTACTAACACTTTAATTGAAAACCTAGGAGGATCTTGTGCTTTTTCGAATAGATTTACAGACTCTAAAGAAGAGAAATTGTGAATTTTAGGTTAAACAAGTAATGGTTACTTATGGAGTTTGACGCCCTTTGTATTTCTTGACTTGTCTAAAATATGGCTGAATGGTGTGACACAGCAAGAGTCATCATGGATCGGGAGTCAGGAAGATCTAGAGGCTTTGGATTTGTTACTTACTCATCCACTGAGGAGGCCTCTAGAGCCATCAGTAGTCTGGACGGACAGGTATGTGCTACTTCATGGTTATGCATATCATTTCTTAAACAATGTCTATAAAAATTCTTTATCTATGTGTTAACGTAAATACTTGTACTATAATTGAATGTATCAAATAATAGAAGTGCGGTTATGACTATGAAAACATTATTGCAGAATTGTGATTAGGAAATTGTGACGATATTAATAGCATCTAATCTGTTCCTCACGGCAGATTGTCTCAAAGTTGGACTTATATCGAGTGGTCTGTCCCAGTTTACCCTGTTAGTGACATTTAGAAACTGAAAGTTCAAAACTTGATGTTCCAAATCTTGCTGTTGGATCCACTGTTCCAGTGTGATTTCATTTTCATCATTTAGTTAGAACGTAATAGAAACTAGTAATATATTTCTGATCTATGATGAGTTTCTTCCTTGGTTTGATTTTGTAACCTGCTTTACAGAATGTTGATGGTCGAGCGGTAAGAGTGAATTATGCAACTGAACGCACAGGAGGAGGATTCCGAAGTGGCGGGGTTTTTGGTGGGGGTGGTTATAACAGTAGTGAGGGTTATGGTGGTGGTGGTTATAATAGTGGTGGGGGTGGTTATAACAGTGGTGGGGGATATGGTGATGGTGGTAACAGTTATGGTGGTGCTGGAGGTGATTATGGAAGTGGAAGCAGTAGTGGTGGAAATTTTAGTGTTGCTGGTGGCAGTGAGAGCAACTTTACTGGTGGTCTAGGAGGTAGTGAAACTGGTGATAGCAGCTTTGCAAGTGGTGGCTACACAGGCAACACCGGAGGTTCGTTTGACCAGACAGGTCCCTTGGAAGGGAGTTTCAAAGATGATGATGGCCAGCCAGATGACTATGCCAACAGGCAAGCTTGATGGAAAATCACTTGAGGTGGAAGAATGAACTGCGAGACAGTGAGTTAGAGAGATGTTATAACTGTCTTTGATGTTTTATGCATATAAAGGAACTTACAGGATGTTCTTTTATTTGTTTTGCATTCTGGACCTCTTTTAATTGAACTTAGAAGTCAATAACTCTTGTTTGTTAGGTTGCATACAAAGATGTTTTGTAATAAGCTTTTCAACTCGGGTACACTTTTTAAGTAGCTAATTTTTTTTCTACCTGCAAGTAACAGCCTTTATATGTGAACCTTTAGAGATCCGTAGTGGTTGGTTCATTTTTTAAAGTTCAGAGTTGGAAGCAGAAGTATTGTAATTGGTATATCAGGCAACCGTTAACTCTATCTCACAATCAAACTTCAAGCTTTTAGCAATGAAGGAGATGGGATTTTTTCTCCCACCTCAGCCTAGTCTTAGGTCTCGTTCAGTTCTGCCAGAAGTTTGGCTGGAGGAAACAATAAATCCCAACTCTCATTCCAGGATTACCCAGCGATTCCAATATTTTAAATAACGCAATTGTTGGGTCTAAAGTTTCTTGTATCCTGTATAACTACGTTTCAGGGGAAAGGTTTCTGTCTCTCTATTTTCATGGTTTTTTAGTCTAAAGTTCCTTTGGTTTGAGCATGAGTCAACATTTCATGTAGCTAACAGCTTATGCATGCCAAATCTATGTCATTCTGTATGTTAGGCTGACGCAAATAATTAGTGGCAGCACAAAAATGAAAAACATATTTTCTGTTAAGTACCCTGTAATCTGTACAACTCATAAATGAATAAACGAGTCTTCTTAACTATAGCTTATCATCCAATGAAAACAACAATTTTTGAGCATTCAAAACTAAAGGAGAACCTCTCTTGGTTTTCTCCACAATCTTTTGTATCAGTAGCCTTCCCATCTCATCCCCATCGTCGTCATCATAGTCATCATCTCCACTTTCTTCCTCAAACTCCCCAACTTCATTTGAGAACCTCTCCAATGTCTTTCTCTTGTCACTAAATGAGGACATCAGCGTCGGGTACCTTTCTTTGATCACTTTGACTTGCTGAAAGGACCCGTTTTCTGTGGTTCCATTCCAATTTGAAAAGAGATTTCGTTCCCCATGTAATCTTTCATTGTTAATTTGGTTTTCGTAACGCGCTGTTAATGGAGTATGTTCCTCCTCTTCATCTGTAAGAGGAACCCCCAAAAGTTCCTTGTAAGTCTCGTTGTAAGAATCCAGAGCATTGCCAGACAGATTTAGAACTAAGGGTTGTGCAATGGTGTTATCTTCATCTAATAAAGTAAGACTCTCCTGAGAAGACCTCGGTCCACCATTTGAGTAGTTCATTTGAAGGTTCCGCTGCTGCTTATATTCCATCAGGGTTACTCTTTTCTGGCTATTTTGGAGTTCAGATTCGAGTTCCTCAATTCTTCCTTCTAGTCTTGATTGGATGACTTCATGTAAGCGCAGGCTCAGCGCTCGAGGTGACACCGCATAGTTCACATTTTCAGTTTGAGTGGTAGAGGTTCCACTTGCGTCCTTATCTGAGTCAGCTCGGAAATCAACACCCCCTTTCACCATGTCAGGTCTCAGTTCCCCTTGAACGATGTTGCCAACCAAGTCTGGATCAAGCTGCAAATAAATCACCGAAATATACAAGTTTTAAAAAGTTAAGATCCTGAGTGGAAGTTATTCATTGGCTATATCACAAGTTGAGTACACCAGTTCCAATTAACGACTCATCGTAGGAGAAAAACAAAAGTACATTTTCTTGATAGAAATGAAACTTGATATCGGGATTATCTGTGGAGCCACGTTATGACTGCTAGTCAACGAAAACTTTCACATATGTACTAGGGTAATTTCTATCTGGTGCACAGACTCACTCCTATACAATCCCGTGATGATTAAAAACAATAATAACTAATCAAAAAAATGAGGAAAATAAAATGAATAAAAACAAATTTAAACAGAATGAGAACTTTACATGCCGTCTCAGTCAGATAGTCATAGAAATTGCGACACATTAAGTTATCGCACTCGTCACTGAGCAACTAGTCAGACTTATGGTAGGGAAAGGCAACAAACGGATAAATAAGTAATATGGGTTGTTGTTAATGTGGAAGTTTCTAACAATGACATGATAAAGTTTGTAACCAATAATGTAAGTTTGTACGCTTAAACTAAACCTCCGCTTTATAAAAAAGGATATCTAAGATCAATTTGTGAGCTTACCTCGTCGAGACCATACAGTCTTCCTTCTAAACTAGATGCTTGCATGTTTAGTTCCAACCTTTCTAGTTCAGCTTCAAGCTCTGCTTCAATTTTCATCATTTCTGAGTTTTCCTCTAGCTCAATTTTCTGAGTGTCTGATCTTTTATCACCATAATTCAAGGACGACAGCTCAGAAGAGAATGAAGTCAGACCCACATTATGAAAGGAATGATCATTGGTTTCTTGGGATTCATCATCCTCATTAGGTAGTTCCTTCACTGTAAGTGAATCTTTCATCTCAAGCTCCTCCTGTAGATCTTGAACCAAGTTCTCAGTCTGCTTTAACAGCCCATGTAACTTGTCAACTTCTCTTTTATTTGCTACCACGGTAGACATCACCCCAACAGTTATTCCAAGGCAGAAAAGAAACATCTCATTGGCTGATCCCGACGACACTGAAATAATTGATGATGTTAGACCACCTTAATATGCACCCTAAAATCTCACAAGACAATAAACCTTCTTGTGCTTTTAGATAAATACTGACAGATTAATCAAGTAAAATGACTTATTAGGAGGGTATAGAGAAACATAAATTAACTAAGAAACTCCGTGCAAGATGCTGCGAACAAAAACTGGAAACAAAAAACAACTCTAAGGATAGATAGTGAAGTATTAAACTAGCACATCTTAGAATGTGTTTTACAAGATAACTGCATGCTACCAGCACTATCATAAATAAGGTTCTAACGCACAAATAAACTTGCAGCACATAATGAAGACAAGAGTTCAAGAAGAATGTGTGAATAACATGATGTTACCTTGTGACATGAAATTTTTCCCCATCACCTTTGTTTTGCAACTGCTTAACTTTCCAACTCGCCCATTTGCTCTTTTTTGTTTCATTCCCAATGGACCTATCTGCGGAAGAGGTGGAACCCCTATTGCTACATCCCTCCCATTAACATTGAAACCATTATGCAACATACTTTCTCCACTCTCCAAATGTACACTATAAGAATCACTGCTTGCTCTACTAATTACCCGGGCTCCATCCGTCACAACAAGTGGCCTCACAGTTTGTCTAGAAGGAGATGGAAATGTACTAAAAACATATTCTTCCATTTCAACGTGTTCCTTATAAAGCTGAGCTACAAGGCAACTTTCTAAAGAACTTAATGGTTTAGCAGAAAACCCACAAGCACGTCTGCTTCTAAGAGAGCTTCCACTTTTAGTATACGACTGAAATGAACCCATTCCTCCTCTGCAATGCGAAGGTAATCTATCACCGGATTCATCATCCCCCTCGCTATTTCCCTGAATCATTTTCCCTTTATCTTGATTATTCATTTTATTTGAAATACAAGGCGCCAAACTCGATAGCGAAAGTATATTGTAACCATCATAATTCCACAACATTTCATCATCGAATCCACTAGTAGATGCCATTTCTGAATCACACCCCCTATTCATTTCTAAAACCTTCTCATCCAAACTACCCAATACTTCATATCTACTTGCAGAAGCCTCTTCTTCAATTTGTTTACGTCTAAATCTTCGGAATGGACAAGTTTTATTACGGACCTGTTCCAGTACTGGGTGTGAACTAGATTTCCCAGCAATGACATCTCCCGAACATTCCTCTGTCTCCTTCGATTTTTTTTGCCAATGCTTAGCTAATCCAGCACCAGCAGCTGCTGCAACAACCCACAAATCCATTTTCACCTCTCAAAACACCATGAAATTTTCTAAAATCATTCACCAAATAAAAATGAAACAATGCCCTAACTGAAAAACCCTTGAACCAGCAAATAATAACATCGAAACTAAAATGCCCCACAAAACCTAATTGATGAATCTAATGAATCCAGACTCAGATTGGGAAGACTGACCAAAATAAGGAAAAATAATGACTTTTCATAAAATGGAACTTTGAAATTAAGAATTTAAGAGAGATATGATGTTTTACTTACTCTTGTCCAAAAATATATTGGAGCTGTTAAATTAATTAGGCTTTGTTGTCTGTAAGTTGTAAAGAGGAGAGAAGAGAAGAAGAAAATGAGTCCCGCCCTTGAAAGCTGATGATAGATTGGAATTGAAAGATTTGAAACCTAGGTTTAAGAACAACACCCATTTCATTTACTTCATTATCTCTATTACTCTCGAAAGACAACAAAATAAGGTTATTTCATTAAATTCTGTATTCAGACAAAGATTCACAAATTTGCCAGCCGTCTAGCACGTTTGGTTAGCTCCCGCGTTCTACTAAACTAGAGGCTCTGCCTCCCAATCCGTCCAAAACTCTGTGACGTTGCTTGGGCGGCAGCTCTCATTTCCAATCGTATCGTGCCACATATACTATCATCAGCTAGCCAAGTCCGGTCAATCCACGAATGGGCGTTTAGTTGCTCTTATGCCCGTTCCTATGCACCTCTTAAATTATAAAATTTGGTCATTTTTCACTACTATGAACCCTTCATATGGATAAAATGATCCCTTGAACGTTTAATTTTGAAGGTTAGAACTGCACGACAAAATTTCTGACGCCCGACAAAATCTTTGTCGTTGGCGAGCAAGACTGTCGTTTGGGAAAGACTATATTGTTTATCGCTTATCTTATCCAATGGTCCTGGCTAAACCTGCTATAAACATTTTATCTCAAACTCTATTTAAATCACGCCTTCTCTACACCTCAATCTCTCATACGTATTTGTGTTAATCTAAATCAAAACTCTTTTTATTTTAATCTAAAACAAAATTCTCAAATTCTTTATGTAAAATGGTTGTTCCTACTAAATAAGTTCGTGGTACAAGTTTTGTAATTGTCGAAGATGAAAGCATTTGCATAAATTATGTCTATTTCACACAAGATAGCATCAATGGTTGTTCTCAAGCATGCAACACCTTATAGGATAAAATATTTGTGGCATTTAAAGAGGAAACAATTAACATCAATTCATGTGATGCAAAGTCTATGGTTAGTCGCTTCACTAAAATCAATAAAAAATGGCTAAATATGTTGCTCATGTCACACAATGTGCTCGTGCTCTACCGGCGAGTGGTGAATCACCAACGAATCTGGAACGAAGGTGTCAGGCGGAATGGCACCACAAACACGGTTCTGGATTTGAACATGAAACTTTATAACCATATCCTAAAAGTGTTGCCCAAATTTAATCCAGAACTTTTAACAACTATGTAACAAGTTCCTCAAAGGTCACCATACTCTGCTAGTACCTCTACACCAAATTCAAGTCACGGCTCATCATTTCTTCACCGACTAACCCACCAATACCACCCCCTAATTTTGATCTTAATGCAGCTAATACGATAAACGAAAAGGTTTAGGAAGTGCATCAGAAAAATTAGCTAGAAAATTAGTCCAAGAGGGAGGAGGGTCCAAATTTTTTAACATGACCGAGTTTATGAATCACTAACGAACAACTGATGAACAGAGATCCGTTGACCGGAAGATCACGAATAGGGAGTTGAAAATAACCCGTCTTTCTCAAGAGTAATTAGTTAGCCATTATGACAAGAATAAGATTTTTTCTATGAACACCTCAATAATGAATGAGGATTAAAAAAATTTATGGCAGCTGGAATGTGACAAGTTAAAAAGGAAGGCATTAGAAGAACAATTGCAACCTCAAATCTCTAATGAGGAAGAAGAAGATGATAAATATGAAGAAGATGATAAGATTCAAGTCATTGATTAATGTAATAGTTATTCAGTTAGTTTAACAATTAAGATGTATTTTTTAATTATTATTATTAAGTCATTGATTAATGTAATAGTTATTCAGTTAGTTCAACAATTAAGATGTATTTTTTAATTATTATAATTAAGGTGTAATAGTTTAGTTAGTTCAATGAAGTTATATTTTTCCATTACTTGAAATATGCGTTACATAAAGGAAGTGAAAACAGTGCAAACAACTTAACAGTGCAAATAAATTAATAATTCAAACGGGTAATGATGAACTTCTTAAGGATGTGGAAACAAGCTTCGTATTTGAAATTTTTTCCTTTCCATCTTCGTATTCCCTGAAAGATCTGACACCAATCTCATTACCGGTTTCACCACTAAGTCGATATCGATTGACAATCCGAACTAAAACTATAAATGCTACTACTCGTCACTTTATTTTTTGAAATCGTATAAACAACGTTGCTATATTAGGATTACAAGGGTTACGTCAGCGTAAAAGTTTTCATGAATGCTCGTCCAATAAATCTAACTCACTAAACCATTTTATCGTCGTTCTGCACCTTTGGCCGGATAGCACACTATGTAGTTTTTGCAAAGTGATGAATCTTATTCCTGAGTAAACTTAGGTTGAACCTTATTTCAGGAAATTAGAGTGAGATTTGAGTGATGAGAGTAGAGTAAGAGAGAGTATGTATAAAAGTTTTGTGGGAGGTGTGATTTTCTTTGGAAGGGGTATATATATATATATGAGATGAGTTGAGAGCCTCCAACGGCTATATTTTTGCCAACAGTTATAAAAATAGTCGTTACACTCCATGTTATTTATATTGACAACTGTTAAAAAATTATCGTTACAATCTATCCACGTCATTCAAGTAAATATTACACAGAAAATTAAAACTTGTAATAAATAACTTGAAAATCCAAGACATACATTGATTGAAACTAAAAACTAGTACATAAACTAAAAAAATTAAAACAACAAATCAAATTAAACTTCACATATGGCTGCCCGCTCCTCCAAACTAGGTCCAAAGAATTTGCAGTTAGGTCTTGTCTTAACATGTCGTACAAATTTACGTCTTGAATGTGAGTAGTCATTTGATGATAGTTCCTTGCAGGTACCCTTCCTGCTGGTATAACATCAGACCTCAGACCTTCATCAAGGTGGTTAATTCAATCCTTATTACGCGGGGTTTCTTCAATGACCATGTTATGCATAATGATGCACGTCAGCATAGTCTTATGCATTTTATGAGGACTTAAACCACGGTATGGTCCTGAAATGATAGCAAACTTCTGCTTCAGAATTCTAAAATCCCGTTCTATATCCTTTCTCAAATCCATTTGCTGCGTGTTAGAATACCTAATTGCACGACCTATATCGTGTTGTGGTTTATAGACAATGGTAAGAAAAGTATCGTTCACTCGGACTTGTTGAGATTGATTTTAGACCTAAATTTAATTTCTAATACTAAAACTAGAAAATATCAAAAGATAATAATAATATTACAAGACACTAGGACTTAGGATTCCACCAATTTTCATATTCATGTGATTCAAATATTAATTCTAGATAATTTATAGCTCATAACATAAACTTTTTTTACTCTAATTTTTTGCCAAGGTGGATTTTTAAAACATTAGTTGTAACTTATAAGCATGACTCATCAAAAGTACCTAAGACTAAGCATACGCTATCGAACAAGATCACAAATAATTAAGAAAAATCATATATGTATCTAAATGAATGCAAAAGGTCATAAAAAAAATTAAATAAAATTACCACAATCATGAAATTTGTCTTCCTCCTTTGTCCCAGTGATGGGGTTTAGCTCCACATGGTGAAAACACTCTCAAAATAATTTTTCATTGCCCAAATGGTGTTTACAAAGGTGAAAAGAGAGAAAAAGATATAACACAGAGGATTTGCAACGCTGCATTGGCGTTATAGAATCCATTGTTACAATATTCGTCGTGAACTGAAGACAAACGTTGCAAAGTAATTGTTACAAAACTTTTGAAATAAACGATACTCTGAAATAAACGACTTTTCTGTGCAGCCTTTTGTTCTTCGAGTTCTTCTTCTCTACAGCAGCAAAAAAATCTGCTTTGCAGGATTCGTCTATGTAGCCTCCCCAATCACTCGATGTCCTTTCTCTGACCTCGCCCAACTCTTATACCCCACAACACTGAAATCTTTCGAGTTTAATGTAGAAAATTCCATCTTTATTTTCTCAGGAATTATTTCCCTTTTTTTATCTCCTCATGCTGTTTCCTCGTGTTATCTTGCAGCTGACACAATCTAAACACGTGAAATACTCGTAACATACTGAGTCAAACTCGTACAACAAGAAATCTCCACGTATTTTCCACAAATAAACCCGAGAATACCTCACTTACCCTGTTTTATCGAGATTCCATGTAAGACTCCTTTCTTTTCGATTCAAAAACAATTGTCACCTCTGTTTGGCTTTAACAAGCCAATATCAGTTCAATCCAACAAGAAATTACGATAAAAACTCGTTGAAATTAATCCTAGAAAACTCGCTGGTGAGCCCATTTGTTTTCCTGCCAAAAATAATTCTCAAACGAGGAAGAAGGGGAGTGCCCCTATCCAAAACATGTCTGCTTTTATCAACTGGGTTCCTTTATCCGAAGTGGGGTGCCCTTAGTTATTTTTCCCGGGGTGGGGGGTGGTGGTGGTGGTGTAAATATCACTTTTCGAGCCAATTTTTCCACATGAGCTTATTTCCCGAAAATACCTACAAACACATAAAATAACACAATTAGTACAAAAATCGAGTAATTTCAATATAAATATCGAGACGAATAAAGACACAAATATGTGTCTATCACTTCGCATATGGGGGGATGCTTGTATGCTTGAACTAAGATAGACCATTTAGGATAGATTCCATCCGCTATATAATACCCGTGAGTGTATTGGTTCCCATTGATATTGAACCTTACATAACGGAAAATTTCATACTTGAGGTTTCAAACAGAGGCGACTTTTATAAAACATTTATGTCATTTTGTGAACCCGAAAGACCAAAAAATACATGCCATATCCAACAATCATAAGAAGCGACACCTTCCAAAATAACGGTTGATTTTGGGTAATGACCCTTATATTGACCTTGCCGATACATAGAACATCTCTGCTACACCCAATGCATGCATTCAATACTCCCTAACATTCCTAGAAAGCCCTTATCCTGGTTTTTCTTTAATATTTCTCTGACATCTGTATTTGTTGGTTTTCGTAAATACGTTGGATTAAAATGATTAATCATTACTTCACAAAACAATGAAAGATACTTGTATGAAGTTGTTTTTCCCATATGAAGATACTCATCGTTAGCATCCGCTTGACGACCGTAACCTAGAAGTCTTAGGGTCAAGGTAATGATAGACACATTTTAGTGTCTAATTTGCACCTTAATTTCTAGTGAGTTAGTATTCGATTTTGTGTCTATTACGTGTTTTATTGCTTTTGTAGGTACATTAGAAGAATAAAGATTTTTGGAAAAATTGGCTCAAAAAGTGTTCAAAGCACCCGGGAAAATGGATCAAGGCACCCACACTTTGGATTGGGGCACCCTTGGATCGGGCTGAGCTGGATCGGGTCAACCCAGCGAGCCAGCGGGTCAACCCAGCGAGCCAGCGAGTCAACCCATCGAGCCAGCGAGTTAACCCAGGATCGGCCGATCCAACTCATCGGGAAAGTCCTGTTTCAAACAGGAATGGATTTGGTTGCGATTTTTGGGTTGTTTTCGGCAATTGAAGATGACCCATTGCAATTAGAGTTGGAAGAAATCGAAAGACATCAAGAAATCCCGTGAAATCAGCTCGAGAAACCCATTTCTGGCCGGAATCAGGACTCGGTTCCTGTTTGGATTGGGATTGAAGAATTGGAGTGATTCGAGAGAGTTCTATTAGGTTTAGAACTCTCTCTAGGGTTTGTGAAGTCTATAAATACCAAAAGAATCGAAGAAAAATATACACAGAAGCCTAGGGAGCAATTCAGAGAAAATCCGGTGAAGTTCCGGTGCCGCCGGTGACCTGCTGGTGCTCCGGCCGGCGTGTTCTTCATCCACCATCACCGAAGAAGACGACTCAGTAACATTTATAAGTGTTGCTGTTCCACTGTTGCAGCTCTGCTCCTGTTGCGTTAAGTTTTGAACGTTCTGTTGCTTAAATCTCTTTGTAACAGCTGAACCCTGTTCTGTGACACTTATATACGTATCTGTTCAGCTGTTGCACTATTCTTAAACCTTGTAATCAATATTTTGAGCAATGAAATCAACTTTTGAGCAAGTTTTCTTCACCATGGGGTAAGTTTATTTACTGGGATGATGGATAAGGTATTTTTCTCAATTTTATGTGATTAATTATTTTCTAATAATTATTTATAATTCTTTTATTATTATTTGCATGGATTTAAATTAGAAAAAAATGGTTTTTATTAAATAGTTGTGTTCTCTTTTGATGGGTCATGCTTAGTTAATTACTCTTGATGTCCCATGCTTAGGATTTACAATTATTCTTTTAGGAAACATATTTTTGGCAAACTTGAATTAAATTGTTAAAAAGAATTACATGATTAATCACATGAATTGTTAGAAATAACTGAATCCTGATTCCTAGTTTTCTCCATATTTTCTAAAAATCATCTCTAGTGTATTTTCCTGATTTTTATTAGTTTAGGTTAAGTCTAATATTTTCTAAAATCATTACCTTCACAAGTTCGAGAATCGAACCTCTTTTTACCACTATATAAAACCACATCTTTGTTCCGGACTATGACCTCTAATTTTTAATGCATCAAATTGATAATTAAATTCAGGGTGTACTCGACAAAGCTCTTCAATAATCTTTACCACCAAGTGTCGGAGCATACAGAATAAACATTGGAAATCTTGATCAGAGAACACGTAACCAACGTTGAAATAATCGTCCATCATCTTCAGGTGGTATTCTTCCCGTCCATGATACGCATATCTTCTTTTAAATACTTGGCTCAAGAGCTCTTGGTATTTGCCCCGATGATTCTCCTGCTATCATAATATTGGTAAGTTCTTTATCTTCATCAGACTCAACTTCCAGTTGTTGCTACACCCGAACATAAGTTTCTTGCTGTGTTTAAAATCGATCCATAATAATTTTAGCCCTATCATCAGAAAAATCCATTGATTGTGAAGTTAAAAGTTAGAAAATTCAAGAAATCTAAAGAGAGTATGAAATTTGTGTAAAGAGTGGTATGAGTTGAAAGAAATTGTTAGGGGTATGTATAGTTGAAGAATTTTTTTTCTTGAATGTGGTTGTTGCCTGAAAGTAGCTGTTAATGGCTAGTTGTATGTCGAGCGACAGAGTTAGTATCGCTAGCGACAAAGAACTACTGTCGCTGGTGACAAAGAGCTGATCGCCAGCGACATAGTATCTGTCGCTGGACATACACCTAATCGCTTACCGCTTCTCCCATAGTGGCAGGCTTGTTTGTCCAGCCACCTGGCTAGGCAAACAAACCCATTTGATATGAGTGTATAAGAACCGTCCTTAGACAATTTACAATGACACAACGTATATGGTGAAATCTAAAACTTAAATCAAGTGCTAACTTTCAAATTGTGTCTAATATGAACTAGTTAGTTCTGACCCTATTGAACTAGATATAAATTAATCGTTTATCTATTTAAAATTAAATTACCGAGAATACACTAATAATCATCATAATTTATGATTTAGTCTAAATATTTACAATTTTATCCAAAATAATAAATAATGTTTTCAAGCAGTTTTAAATAACTTAAAAATAATTTATCATTCGAATCGTTCGTTGAAATATCACAAACTATATATGGAAAGCTCTTTGCGAGATATGCACAAAGAGTACCCATATGACTATATATTTTTCGTTTTTAAAATTTTTAATTTTCGCATTACTGTTATTTTATGCGTACAAAAATTGTACATACACAAAATTTTGATTTACACATTTACATATGTATAACCTTATGGAGTCATTTTTTCACATGTGCATCAGTTTGTACACGTAGTTATTTACGCAAGCATAAAAGATTATTGGAGTCATTTTTTCCACATATGAAACAACTTGTAAATATTACACATTGGTGCACCAACTATGTACACACCTTCAAAACATGAAAGAAATCAACCATTCATACCCATAAGTAAACAAATCTATTTTCATGGGAATTATATTGGTGCACCAACTATGTGCTCACCTACAAAATATGGAACATATCAATCATTCATACCCACAAACATAATTATTTTCATGGAAAATACACTGGTGCACCAACTATGTACACACCTACAAAATATGGAACAAATTAACCATTCATACACACATAAATAAACAAATCTATTTTCATGGAAATTACGTTGGTGCACCGATATGTACGTACCTACAAAACATGGATGAAATATGTTTAAAAAATATGGATGAACCAATAGTGTGTACACACCTACAAAACAATGAATAAAATCAATGGCTGTCAGTTCAGATCGTGTGGGTTGGAAAAAGTAATTTCCTTTCTAATAGACGATTTAGTCATCACCTTTTGGGGGTGGGCTTGACAAATTCATCAAAGCAATAAAATCAAAAAATATTTGGTAGGATTCGCAACAACTAGATTGATAGCAACATCACCCTCAGACATTTAGTACCAGCCAAAGCAACATAAGAAAAAGTTGGTGTACAAAGTTTTTCTATTATTTATATAAATACATAATATTTTTGAGAGAGAGAGAGTCTGAGGATCGGGCGATTATCTGTGTCAACTCATAAAAACTCGATTTTTCAAAAAAAAAATCCAGCCATTTTCATGATCTTTACTGGTTCCGTCTTTCATGTTTCTTGTTTCTTTAATCCAATTTTAATGATTCTTACTTTTGGAAATCTAGGTTACAACATCTTCTTAGTAAATTTTGCTTTTTGAGAGAGACTTTTTAAATTATTGTGGAATCAATTTATCAAGTCTTTTTTTGTTGCAATATAACTTAAAGAACTTTTATTTTATCTGTTAATTTCTCTGATGGAAGTGTGGTTTGTTTGTGCAGATCTCCATATTCCAATCTGTGGGTAACCAGTGGTGGCCATCAGAATGTACTTAAGTTCTGATCTGATTGCAGTGGTGTTATTCTTAGCAGTTGTGCTAGCCATTCACTCTATAGTGATGGTCTATACAAGTAGATTACAATTGTTCTGATATGATATTGTCGATCAATACCCTATTATTCATCCCATTACCATCCTGATAAAATTTTCCAAAAAAAATTGTTACCTCCAAAAATCACCAAATTGTATGCCCGTAATACTAACTTAAACTCTAGCTGCATACTTGTTTCCTTTTTTACTCAACCAGGAAAATACCTCAATTTTCTCTTTCCAAAACCAATCAAAGATTTTCTCGAAGATTTTGCATAAATATCCTTGCAGGAAGATCGAGAATCCTAGCACTTCTTTTGAATCATACAACAATTTTTTCTTCAACATAGCAAGTTCAAACATGCCAACCATTTCAAATTCCCAAATATCCAATCTTGCACAACAACTCAAAGAAACAAATCTAGATGATGAGCATGAGAAGTAGCCCCGTTGGATCTATAACAACAATCAATGAGGCTGCAGATAAATGGTCACATAGTATGCTGGGTAAGCTTTTTGCCAAAAATTCAGTTGATATGAAAATAATTCGTTCAGGGATTAACTCTTTGTGGAGAAGTACAGAAATAAGGAAATCATGCTTATAGGAAACAATATTGTTGTTGTTAAGCTAAGCAGTGATGAGGAACAAAAATATGTTATTAGAAGATGACCATGGATTATCAATGAAGCTTTATTTTCTATAAAAAATTACCGTCCAGATGACAAGGTTGAAGATCATATTTTTAATTATCAAGAGTTCAGGGCCAGTTTCAAGCATCTACGGTTAGAACATATGAATGTAACCATTGTTAATGAAGCAATTAGTTACATGCGGAGAAAAATATCAACTAATCCAAAGAATTAGAGACCAAAAATGGAAACACTATACGTGCAAGAATAGAAATTAAACTAAATAAACCATTGATCAGAGGTAGATGATGGAAGACTGCAAAAGGAGAAGATGTTTGGATCGGGTATCATTGGGATCTTCAGCCCAGAAGTATATGCATTAAGTGTTTTGTCATTGATCATACAAATAATACATGTGAACATACAACCTACCTAATATATCTAGATAGACTAACTGATGCTGAAGATGAAGTACATAAATAAGAGAAACTCAATGAATGTTCTGAAGAACTGAATGAGAGTGTTTCAAATGATGAAATGTTTGAAGTACCTGCTGATGAAGAAGTTATAGAAGATTTAAAACAAAACAAAACAAAAGAATGAGGAATTCTCAGCTTAATAATAGCCCCTCAGATAACCCTCATAACATCCACATTCAACCACCGGGCAATATGCAGAACAACAACATATCTAGTATGAAGATAACATCTGAACCAACTACTTCTTATATCCCCAGGATTGGTTATAATGGAAATCTTGCTATTCAGGTATATCACCATCCTAAACTTTCTTTCAATTTTCTAAATTATGTTTTACATTATAATTCTTTTCTTACTACTATTAAGCTTGTCAATAGTGAGTTTTTATAAAATAGAGTAGCAACTATTTTCAACATGAAAATCATCTATTGGAATTGTAATTGCTATGCATCCAAAGAAACTAGAAACTACTTATCTGGTCTCAATAAAATGCTTCATCCAAACATAGTTTTCTTATATGAAACAAAAATAAACTCTGCTAAAATTTGAAATTATATCAGGCCTTTAAGATTTCCAAATTCATTATATGTACCTTCTATTGGTAGAGCTAGGGTTACTTGTCTTCTTTGGAAAGATTGGTTTGATCTTAAATAATTTTTAGAGATAAAAACATGATTCATTTCTTAATTCGTAGTGACCCTGCCAAACCACAATAATTGCATTCACTACACCAAATTTAACGTTTAACAACATACCATTTTTCGTTGTTGGACGGGCTTGCAACGGCAGTGGGCCATTGCAAAACACCTTTTGTAGTTTTTTCAATAGTTGTGGCGCCGTTGCTAAATTGAATCAACAACAACTGGTAGCAACAGAAACAAGCTGTTGCGAAATTAAAATATCGTAGCAGCAGTCATCCGCTGTGGAATTCTTTTATTATGTTGCTAATCTCAAAGCTATTCCCGGATATTCATATTCGAACTGGATATAGTTGTTCTGGTTCATATTTAGCAACATGCGTCAGCCATTGCTAATTTTTTACAACCAGGAAAAAAAAAGGGCAAGTCTTATTTGACCTAGTCAAAATCGATTTTGCCCTTAAATTTTCCTGCAATACCCTGATTCTTTCAAATCTGATGATTCAATTTAATCACCCTCACATTCAACATCCCCATAGATAATACTATTAAATACAATTATAATTGATTCATCAATTCTAATCATGCAGTCTTAACCCACAGATTCATCAAAGGATTTTATATAAAAAAAAAACAAACAGATTCATCTAAGTGTTTGAGATATAGATGTTTATAAGCATGAGACACGGATTCATCAAACATGACAACATATTCATACAGATGTTGGATGGGTGATATGATTCATGTTCTGCGATGCCATTTTCCTTAGCAAAAATGAAGAATCATACACAAATGAGGATTCAAATCATAGAAGAATACATACCTGATGATTGAGAAATGATGATATCTTGTTCCTAGATGATTATATAAAATCTTCTTGTGAACTGAGTTCTGAAGAGATAAGTATAATGTCAAAATCCGAAAAGAAGTTGTAACTTGGAAATTAAATTAGCCCACAGATTCATCAAAGGATTTTATAAAAAATAAAAAAATAGATTCATCTAAGTGTTTGAGATATAGATGTGTATAAGCATGAGATACATATTCATCAAACATGTTGATACAGATGTTGGATGGGTGATCTAATTCTTATTCTACGGTGCCATTTTCCTTAGCAAGAATGAAAAACTATACACAGATGAGGATTATACATACCTGATGATTGAGAAATGATGATATCTTGTTCCTAGATGATTTCACAAAATCTTCTTATGAACTGAATTCTGAATAGGAAAGTACAATGTCAAAATCTGATAAAAAGTTGTAACTTGGAAATTGAATTAACAAACTGAAAAAGATGGGAATAAGATTACCTGAATTCATGTAGAAGACCAAGCTCATCAAAGGGTAAGACACAACATCCAATTGAAGTACTTTCTAGGCTAAGCATCTAATTGAAGTGCTTACCAGGGATTGATACTCCTCTGGAAGGCTACCAACACTTCAATTGACCCTAACTATAGTCACCTGCGCAATCAAATATAACAGAACACAAACCACAAAACATCTACATATACAAATAGCATACACATAGGCAAAAAAGTTGATTCATTCAAGTATTCCAGTTTACATAGTTAAATCATTTTTTCAGGTAAAACTATAAGCTTCCTTATGCACAACTGCATAAGAGTCTTTTTAAGCACAATTGCCTAAGAGTCTTCCTTATGCAATGCATAAGAATCTAAATTTTAACATGTTAAGCACATGTACAAAAGTGTGAACATAAGCAAAAAAAGATAAAATCCATACATGTTTGTCTTTTATATATGCGATAGAACATGGCTGAGATATCAATGAAGATTTTTATAACATATCTCCAAAAAAATAGACCGACCAGCTAATCATATTTTATTCACATCTTTGGATGAACCACAAATCCTTTAATTCCAACATCTTTAAAGGTATCAATAAGCTTGTTAGCTTTTATGGTAAATTCATTTGGAAGGAGAATGTCATCCAACAACACTTTTGCAAGATTAGACGGTACAGGTGAGCTGTGAGACATACATCCTAAAGCACATGTACACAACTTATCAACAACAATGACCTCACCATCCATGTTCAACAATGAATATTGCTGCATTTCAGCACCTACTGCTGATCGAGCTGGTGATATGGTGTAACTAGGTGAAGGTTGGTTTCCAGATGAACTTGTATGATCCATTGAACCAGTGTGAGCAGGTGAACCCACATGACATTGTGTATTGTCCAAGTTGTTCGAGTCAACAAATGGTGCTGGAATTGCAGATTGGATATCCTTTACAGTGTGGCATAACGTCCCAAAGCCTTTGAGCAGAACCCCCATCTTGCTACCTAAATCCTCCACCATGATGCTTAATACCTTCATCCTTAGACTTTATTTACTGTACTTTAGCATGCGCAGTACAAGAATAAACAAATTGTATACGAGAAACATGTCCAACAGCAAGAACCCGTCCCTAAGAATCCTTCCCAAAAGCTGCAGTCAATGCATCAATTTATTCTACATGAACACTAGAAGCTTGTTTCTCCTTTATCTCTTCTTGCACCTTCTTAAGATCATCCTGCAATGTCCAACATAACACTCTATAAAATATAAAGATGTCTAGCAGAAAGTTTAGGAAGACATGATATATATAAAACATAATTTCACTTACAAAGTATCGTTGCGCACTAGGTAGAATTTTCCCGCCCTCTTGAGTATAAACTTTAATCCACACATCAGAGGTAGTGACTTCCACTCCAGGATTCTCGCGCTCCTAAGTTTTCAAATACGACGAGCCGATTAACATTAATGAATCGACAAAAGTATGATAGTAGTCACAATGTCCATCATGTGAATAGATTCATAAGTGACAGAATATTATGGAAATAATCATACATACCAGTTCAATTCTCACCAAAGAATGAGGTTTACGACCGGAGGTATGAGAGTAATCATACTATTTCCTTTTCCTCTGGTGATCAGCTCTACTTTCCACTGCTTTTGCATTGTCTTCATGCTCGCAGAATTTTACCTAGTCCTCTTCTTTTATATTTGGAGGAGTATGTACAATCCTTTCTACGTGAGTAGTATATACATAAAGATAGTCTCTTCGTAACTCATATTAAAGTATCCTACATGGATCAGACATCCCTTTAATCATAGTTATCTTAGAACTCTCAAGTAAAATATATGATTTCTGAAAAAACAAAGCAATGGCTTACTAACGCAATGGTAAATGATATGTTAACATAAATCAGATTGGGATAAGTTTTTGTAACTGTAATTCATTTCAGACGTCATCTTTGTAAGTCTGAGGCACATGCTTCCAGGTTTTGAATAAAATATGGATATGCGTACGAATCAATGCGCCCTTCCTGTGGTCGAATGTTGTTGAATTGCCTGAAATGGGAATTACATTTTTATTACCTCCACTGCTCCATAATAACCTGTAAAATAACAATAAACAAACGTCTATATGCGAAAGAAACTAAACTGATAACACCCTTTGTCAGTATCCATATAAACACATCAACCAAACTTCTCAAACAAAAATAACCTTTCAACATTGCACAACTTATACAATAAAAGTTGTCAAAAAAAGAAACAACACAGATTATAAAATAGATGCGAAAATTAACACATTACGTTGATGGCAGATGCATCATTCTAAACCAAAAAATCAACGCGTATAAGTTTTTCTAAATTCCCATTATCAGTAAGAGCCGGCTAATAGATAGTAGGAACTTCAATATCATCTAGATAGCAAGTTGATTTTTGTGGTGAATACAACTTATGTGATTTATAAACAAGTGGTAAATAGGGGTTCAAACACTAAGACTTGTGAAAATTGATTTTAGACTTAATTCTAATTTTAATGTAGCAAATATATTCAAAAGATGATAATAATATGATGAGAAACTGGAACTCAGGATTCCACCATTAATCATATCAAGTGATAACTATTGATTCTTAACAATTCTAACCAATATTATTGACTTTATTCTTTTGCCAAAAGTAGATTTTTAAAACATGAATTGTAAATCATAAGCATGGAGTATCAAAAGCTCCAAGTCTCAACATACATCATCAAACAAAATCACAACTAATTAATGAAAATCATAAATCAATTAAAATTAATACGAAAAGTCATAAAGAATCAAGTATAGTTACCAATTAATTGTGAAATATGGATTCCTCCATTATCCTAGTGATTGGGTTTAGCTCATCATGCTCAAAACACTCTCAAAAATATTGACTCATGGCTCAAAAAGTGTTTACAAAGATGAAATAGAGAAGAAAAATAATAAAACTGAGAATTTGCAACGCTGTATATGCATTAAGACTCTTAGTTACAACCCAAGTGTTGCAAATTCAAGATAAATATTGCAAATTGAGTGCGATATACAGAGAAAAATGACAGATTCTGGGTACTGTAAATATCAAAATCTTTACCAACAGATTTTGTGACTTTTCTTGAGTGCAGTTTGTTCTTCTTCTTCTTCTTTCACGAGAAAAAATATTTTTTTTGTGAATTTCTTTCTCTTGATCTCTGGCAGAGCCAGCCCCCTATCTCTTTTCCAATCCTCTCTATTTATAGTCAGTTATCAGAATCAACCCCAAATCTCGTATTAACTCTTACAAATCTTCAATTAATTCTCATAGACTTCTCTCTTTTTTCACAAGAAAATATTTTCTTTCTTTTTGATCCTGATTTTGTTCTCCCGGTGATATATTTTTTCCTTCTTTAAACGAACTCGATAATATTGTTTCCTTGTTTGTCTCCAACAGCTTTGCACAAGATAGATGAAAGAAATCACGACCACGACTATATTTCTTCCCAAAATAAAACAGGGAAAATAAAGCTTGCGTGAAAGCATGTTTTTCTTTTCTATTCGAGTCTTCATAACACATACTTCTCTTACAAATATGGCAAGGATATCTTCGTTGTCTTAATTCTCCCAAAATATTTGTTTCAAATCTCCACATATCGATAGTGCGAGAGAATAAAATTTCCCGCCAATGTTCTTTATTTAAAATATAAGAAGTGGGTGCCATTAACAAGAGGATGGGTTCCTTTAACAAAATTCCTTGGGGTGCCATTATCCAAATGAGGGGTACCTTTAAGACTTTTTTGCCGCTTTTTCCACGATTATTTATTCTTCCAAAAATACGTACGAACATAATAAAATGTTAATATTAATACAGAAGTTGAGGTATAACAATATAAATATAAGACTAAATAAGACACATAAATGTGTCTATTAAATACCCCTAAACTTATTATTTGCTAGTCTTCGAGCAAATCTAATTTAGAAAATAAAAATCCTAACTCACCGTCGCATGAATCGTGATTGCACTTAGCGTGTGCAACAAGCCTTTAAACCCCTAGGTTGCCCTAATGGACGAGTTTTTTCTCGTGAGGGTTTACAAGAGATATACCTACAAAACCTTTTACTCCAAAGACTAGATACTTGTGAACGATTGAGGGTAGACAACAAACATGCTATTTAGTTGGCTACAAAATTCTTTGGCTATCGGAGGAATTACCCTGTTTTGAATCCAATTGATGTACACGAGTTTGAACTCAACCATACTAAAATTCATATATAAGAAAACAAAGCACTACTCAGAAAGTCGTACAGTGGACCACGATACTCGGAATCTAACAAACCATAATCACATGAATAAATTAAAAAGATGAATATGGAGATAGAAGTGTGCATATGTTGACTGAGGTGAACGGTGTTTCCCAGAATATCTGTTTGAACATCGTGCCAAGATGAACCCTAATGGATTAAAATACGTACCCACTGGATCAACTTAGTATATACAAGGGCCCCAACGGTTGATTTATTGAATATATACAATTATCATTATTGTTATTATTATTATTTATTTGTTACTAATTTATTATTATTTTATTATTTAAAAAAAATAATTGGTCAAGTTCAATTAAAATAATGGGGCTTGATCCCAATCACTCTACTTCATCCTAGCGGCGACAACAAGGCGATACTAATGCCCCACCAAATCACTTAGAGAAACAAAAAATTGTAAAAATAAAAACAGAACGTGAGATGGTGACGACTATCATGTTATTTCTAACACCTGAGCTCTATCCTTTTTATGAATAGACCATTTAGCTATGTCCCTCAACTCTTATAACCAAGAATTTTGCTCTCATCTACTTAGAATGGTTAGTGTCATCCTAAATTGTTCACAAGTTTCTAAATTTTGGATTTTTTGATACAACTAAAAGTTTTCTCCCTTACCCCCAAACTTAAACCTAACATTGTCCTCAATGTTCTAAAGATAAATGATTAAAAACATGAACAAGGAGAAACTATTACCAATTGAAAAAAAGAGTTAATGAAGGATATTACCGTGTTGCATGAGCATGTGTTACCTCCCAAGAAGTGCTAAGTTTCAAGTCTTCAGATACACTTAAGAAAGAATTAGTCACCTCATAAAATCATTTAATAACAACCGGATCAGCTGTGGATCATCTGAATCAAATAATGTTATCCCAAATAAAAGGAAACTGTAACATGCCAAGAAAGTGAACAAACTGAGCACACGCTTATCTAGTTTTTTTATTTAAAACAACTACATTTAGTTGTGTTTCAGGTTCAGGTTCTAGAAAAAGGTCTGGATAAAATATTTTCATGGGCTGGATCTCCTCATAGGAAGGATCAGAAGGATCATGTTAAAGAGTCTGGGAAAACTCAACTAAGAACTTAGAAGCACATAATAATAACCTGAACAATTGTGGATCCTCAAAGTTAATCAGATTGGACTCACACAGTTGACCACAATGGAGGTGGTGGTCATTCTTATGTCAGTTCTAATCTCATAAAGTAATTAGGCTTAGTCTCAAAACTTAATAACTGACACATCTGAAATTCAAATATTCTCAGAATTGGAAGAAATATTTTTAGTGGGAAAATAAATTCAATCTTGGTATTATCGCATGGATAGACCACATCAACCAGAGGATGGGTCTCTAACAACTGAACCTATTTTTGGACATTATTAGGTTCAGGAAAACGTGTATGAAGATACTCTTGTAAAATGGTTGAGGCATAAATGTCAGTCCTAAGTGAGGGATCTTTATAAGAGTTAAAGATAAAACACAGGGAGAATGATAATCACCCCCAAACTTAGAATTTTGGGTGTTTCTAGAAAGACTAGTCACATTATCCCTAATTTCTAGGTCATCAGATTCCTGAAAATTGTCAATTGCTAGCAGGAGGTGCATCCTCACTCATATTTAAAATCTCTACGAGTCTATCATCTTCGTCAAGGAATATGGTCTTCGAATCGTTGGAATCTAAAGGATAAACTCGTTCCTCTAAACCATCATCGTCGTCATAATAACAAGGAAATATTTCACCGTCTATAACAATGGTATCTCTAGTTAAATCCTTTTCCTCTTGAATAGGAAAATAATCATCAACATTATTGGGATTGGAACTAGAAACATCATTATTATCGTGAAGCTCAATTGTTGTAAAAATTTCCTCATTATTATAACTACGGATTTCAATTTCCTCATCAACAGTATCCTCATCATCATAATAAAATGAAGATGATTGAACCTTATCTAAATAAGTAGTATCTTCCATTCTAACTTCGTCCTCTAAATTAGGTAAATATTCATTATTATTATCAAGGGTAACATTGGAAACATTATTTTGGCAAGTAAGTTCATTTTGAGCAATTCTCATCGTTGTAATTCTTTCCTTTGTCTTTAACTCAAACCTATTTGTCGACTCAGTTAACTTCTCGAGGGTCTCTTCTAGAGGCATAATGGCTTCATAAGGAGTACTGGGTCGCAACAACTTGAGTGATTCTTCTAGAGAGGTATTTGGGTCACTATAAGGAGTAGCAAATACCATTTGCTCCATGGAATTTACGAAAGAAACAATACTCAATTGAAACTTCTCGAGGGCATCCTTCAAAGACAGTGAACTCGAGTTTAGCTCGTTTT
Organism: Papaver californicum; assembly: GCA_023531435.1. Classification (NCBI taxonomy): domain Eukaryota; kingdom Viridiplantae; phylum Streptophyta; class Magnoliopsida; order Ranunculales; family Papaveraceae; genus Papaver; species Papaver californicum. Next base: position 7,575,634 of record JAJJMC010015859.1, on the reverse strand, counting down.
CCCGTTCATATGACTGGTACACGTACGAATGGTAATTGAGATCGCCATGGTATGAACAATAAAATTCAGAAGGTTGGTTTTGGTGGTCTCAAGTACTATCCACACTATGGTCATAGTACGGATAATATCCGTTTTGAAACTCAATCGGATATGCATTATATTGGCTATCGTAATACCAGTTCGGTATTTTTTTTATATGGTGCACGTACAAATGTAGGTTCGAATAAAATAAGTAAGCTCAGGTTACCTTAGCAAAATATACCTACATTCAAAGACTGGTCAAAGGTATAGGGCTAAGGCTCGTGGTGGTTCGGCTGATAAGGCCCAGAGGGTTCAGCTTACTATCCCATGCGTTTTTCCTAAAATACGGTAGCGAAAGATGAAAATGATGTGTGTGCACGTGTTTTTTTTATAAATATATACAAAAAAAAATAATATAAAAGAAATATATACAGATAAAATAAATTTTTAATGGAAAATCTAAAATACAATTGAGGTATATTACTTACCTTTTTTGGTAGGCAATTTCCACAATAAATTGCAAAACTTTACCTGCACAACAAAGACAAGGAAATACCCAAGTAAAATCTAAAAGATGAAATAAAAATAAAATAAAAATCCTAATTAACCTAAATAAAAACTAAACCTAAAAAAATAAAAAATAAATCTAAAACCCTAACCTAAAAACAAGTCTGCGTCAGCGTTGCCAAAAATTGATGTGATTTATAGACAAGTGCTAAATATGGGTTCAAACATTAAGACTTGTGAAGATTGATTTTAGACTTAATTCAAATTTTAATGTAGCAAATATATTCAAAAGATGATAATAATATTACAAGAAACTGGAACTCAGGATTCCACCATTAATCATATCAAGTGATAACTATTGATTTTTAACAATTCTAACCAATATTATTGACTCTATTCCTTTTCCAAAAGTAGATTTCTAAAACATCAATTGTAAATCATAAGCATAGCGCAGCAAAATCTCCAAGTCTCAACATACATCATCAAACAAAATCACAACTAGTTAATGAAAATCATAAATCAATTAAAATTAATACAAAAAGTCATAAAGAATCAAGTATAGTTACCAATTAATTATGAAACACGGCTTCCTCCATTGTCCCAGTGATTGGGTTTAACTCATCATGCTCAAAACGCTCTCAAAATATTGATTCATGACTCAAAAAGTGTTTATAAAGATGAAATAGATAGGAAAATAATTAAGAATTTGTAACGTTGTATAGGCGTCACAGACTCTCCATTACAACCCAAGTGTTGCAAATTCAAAATAAATGTTGAAAACTGACTGTGACTTATAGAGAAAAATGACAGATTCTGGGCGCTGTAAATATCAAAAGCTTTAGCAACATATTTTGTGACTTTTTTTGAGTGTAGTCTGTTCTTCTTTTTCTTTTTCTTTTTCTTTTTCTTCTTCTTTCACGAGCAGCGATTTTTTTTTCTGAATTTCTTTCTCTTGATATCAGCCAGCCCCCTATCTCTTCTCTAATCCTCTCTATTTATAGTCAGCCATTAGAATCAACCCCAAATATCGTATTAACTCCTTCAAATCTTCAATTAATTCTCACAGACTTCTCTTTTTTTCACGAGAAAATATTTTCCAGTCTAATTCCCAGACAGTCCCTTCAAGAGCAGAATTTCTTTCTTTTTGATCCTGATTTTGTTTTCCCGGAGATATATTTGTTCCTTCTTTAAACGAACTCGATAATATTGTTTCCTTGTTTGTCTCTAATAATTTTGCACAAGATAGATGAAAGAAATCACGACTATATTGCTTCCCGAAATAAAACAGGGAAAATAAAGCTTGCGTGAAAGCATGATTTTGTTTTTCTATTCGAGTCTTCAAAACACATACTTCTCTTACAAATATAGCAGGATATCTTCGTTGTCTTAAATTCTCCCAAAATACTTGTTCCAAATCTCCACAGATTGATAGTGCGAGAGAATAAAATTTTCCGCCAATGTTCTTTATTTGAAATATAAGAAATGGGTGCCATTAACAAGAGTATGGGTTCCTTTAACAAAAAAATTGAGGTGCCTTTATCCACATGAGGGGTGCCTTTAACACTTTTTTGCTAATTTTTCCACGATTATTTATTCTCCCAAAAATACATACAAACATAATAAAATGCCAATATTAATACAGAAGCTCAGTAATAACAATATAAATATGAGATTAATAAGACCCTTAAATGTGTCTATCAACAACACCACAGACCAGCCTTCTTCAGAAATATCCTTTGAGTAGAACACTTGTGTCACTTCAGATGCAAGAATAAACGACTCATCCACAAATCTACCAATATTTTTCATCTTCGACAATTTAACCTTTATCAAGTGTGAATTTGCATCAAATTTGCATCCATTAATCTTATCTTCAACCCTGACCCAATCATAATATAAAATTGTTTCTTCGAAATCCAGATAATTCAACTTGATAATCTATCTAACGATTCCATAATAGGTTATTTCTTCTTCTTTGAAGTTTATGTCCGTGGACTTAGCTCTATGCATTGTAATAGTTCTCATTAACATACCACTTTTCTGTGATATCACCCCCGCCTTGTAGTTTTATGGACAGAAAGCGAATCTATTGACTTGGTATCTCTTATATGATCGTGCATTGAAGAGAGGTCCCTGCACTAATCACCAAAGTACTGAATCCACATCATTAGCTTCTACAAACTGCAAGTTGTAATGTGTGAGTCAGTTACACAACCAAGACCACAATTTGTTTTACTATAAACCAGAACTGAAGCTAATATATTACCTCGTCGTGTAACTATAAAAGAAAACTCTTTAAGGTTTTCTTGGAAGAACTATTTCTCTGACCATTATACTTGGAGTTGTCAACATAGGAATCATACTTCCTAGTTCCTACAATCAAACAATGATTCAACAATTTAGTCTTTTCTGCAGAAACCAAGGATAGTTTTTTTATCTTCAATATCAATAATTCAGTTTATAAACTACATGGTTTGGCAAAAACAAAGGCTAGTACTTTGTAGAAGATTCTGGTGATCAGGCTTATCATACATGACAATCTCCATTGGTTTCACAGATAGAGATAACATCAGATTAAACAATAACAAATCAACAGCTCATATGTGTGAAACTAGAAAGTTGTACCTTTGTCACTCATCTAATCCAACATACTTAGAGATAATCCATTTGCGATCTTGCTCAAACTGCATTTGAGTTAAAGTAATATTCACAGCATTACTTAAAGGCATCTCGTCAGCGAACTCATCGTCATCATCTAAAAAGGCTTGTCGAGTATGTTTATGAGTACCATCACCATCTTTTGACAGGTCCTCCATACATACAAGCTAGCTTCTTGCAACATATACCTTTTGCAATGCACCCGTCAATGTACCTTTTATTACGCACTAATCCTTTGAATCCTTTCATTAACCTATAAATATCATTAAGAAAGGTTAATAGTTCATCTATAATTCTCAAGTTTTAGATTAAACAACAAAGTCAGTTGCGGTGATTACCTCTCAAAGACCGTTGATCAAAGCTTCATCTGCTAGATGAACCATCAGGTGGATACTAATAAAGAAGAACGAAGGAGGAAAATGTTTTCAAAAACACACATTGCTTCCACCATAATGGCTTTTTCTCTTATCAGATATTCTCGGTTGATAACCTTCGTGCACAGAATGTTAAAGAAGATACTGATCCGGAGAACAAAAACTCGTAGCTCTTTAGGCAGCGAAGTTGCAGTATGAACCAGCAAAGGAAATAAATACTGCATTACAACATGTTAATCATGAGACTTGAAATTTCTGAACTCTGGAGGATTCATGCTGACGCAGTTGCGAAGATTAGAAGATAAACTGGATGACACCCTTAAGTTCGTCAAAATAGTACAAAAATCAAGTTTCTCCTTTTTAGTCAGGGCAAAAGTTCCATTCCCCATTGTTGTTTTACCAGTAACAACATCCTCTTGTAGCCACAACTTCTTCTTAATCCCCAACGCTTCCATATCTTTACGCGCAGCAGGACCATCTTTAGACTTACTATTTCCTCTCAAAGTGTTAAGAATATGCTCAGTTATATTCTTCTTTGTATGCATAACATCTGTAATATGTCAGATCCAATTTAAACCCCAATTAGGAAAATCATGAAGAATATACCTTCGAGAAAACAACGAGTTGTCATTAACTTCATCTTCTATATTGGCAGTATCTTCATTTTCCCCTTTAGCTTTCCTTTTACGATGCTCTAACCCTCCATTGAAATTCTTTCTATCATATCGATACTTATGTTTCGATGGCATCCATCTACGATGTCCCATATAAAAAATCTTCGTACTAAACGGTAGATAATCAGCATATGTTTCTTCTCCACAAGTAGGACAAGCATAATATCCATGTGTTACACATCCAGAAAAAGTACCTAACGTAGAAAACTCATGAATAGCCTATAGTAATCTTGCTTTCAGCACAAACTCAGTTTTAGTGAAGGAGTCATATGTTAATGCACCTTCATCCCATAACTGCTTCATCGCATATATAAGAGGTTGTAAATAAGCATTTATGTCTTTACCTGGTGCTTTTGGGCCTGATATCAACAACACTAACATTGAGAACTCCCGCTTCATACACAGGGAAGGAACAAGATTGTAAGGTTGTAGAATTACCGGCCAACAACTGTGACTTGCACCGAAGCATCCATTCGGATTGAAAGTCGATATTCCAAGTATAACATTCCTTGGTTCCTTTTCAAACTCCGATGAGAATCTATCCGTACATCGTCAAGTTGAACTATTAACATGATGACGCATAATATTTATATCTGACTTGGCTCTAGAATGCCAAGTTATTTCCTCTGCTATCCATGGTTCGCTATAAAACCTTTGCATCCTTTTAATCCAAAAAAAATGCCTCTTCTGAACAACTGTAGTAAGTTTACTCTCATCATTAAAAACCTTTTTATACCTAGGTTCTTGACAAACAGGACACTTCACCAATGATGCATAATCCTTCCAATACAAAATGCAATCATTTACATAGGCATCATAAGTTACATAATCCTTCATTAGCTCTTGGATCATGTTTTTTATATCTGGGTACTTAGATGGCAGTGTCTTTGGGAAACAACTCCTTAATCAATTTTAAGAGTGGAGAGACACCATTGTCTGAAAATACATACTGAGTCTTTATGTTATTCAGATTTACATCAACATACAATGATGTCTTACCTTTAGGACATGAAGGGTATAACGATTTTCTGGCAAGATCATGTAAAGATTTTTTTTCTTGCTTCTGTTGGTTCCAGCATCAACATGAGTCCTACTATCTAACCCAACATTCTCATCAACACCTACAACAGGATCGACATCCTCAGTAACAACTCCTGCATTATCACCTATATTTGCTACATTTTCACGTACATTATCCTTAATAATATTATCCTTATGTGCCCATGCTTCTACTTTTGAGATTTCTCCATAAAAAGACCATGTTGTAGACATCGAATGAATACCATTTTTGAGAAAATGGAATGAAATATCACAAAGCGTATCCAATCCTTTATTGTTCTTACAACGTTCACAAGGGCATGGGAATCACGTATTCCCACTACCATTTTTACTAGCAAACTCTATAAGTGACCTAACACCTTTTATGTATTGATCTGATTTACGGGCACATTTCATCCACCCCTTATCAAGCATAGATGACATATTTATTAACCTACAATTGTGATTCCTAAAGACAATATCTATGTTTAAATTCAACAATAATATGTATCAGTACATCTACATGGCATCAAATGAAAAATTACTAACAATTATATTCATTCTATGAAGGTGATATCTACTTCAATTCTAACATACAAATGTTTTGTCAACTTACTTACAAACTAAACCTGCAACTATGAATATATTCAAGTAAAAATCACAATACACTGCTAACAATTTCTAATTTTGACAGAACCAACCAAGCAAATCAAACCTATTGCAGAAAGTTTGAATTTCTTGTTTAAGTTCAAAAACAAACAAAAAAAACAAAATAGAGAACTCAAGTTTATCTTGATTTCTTAGTTCCATTCACTTAAAACCATTCAAAATTAAATATAAGAAAACCCAAATCATAAAAAATCGAAATAAATAACCACCCAAATCTCATATTCAACCTATTGACCAAAAATTAAACCTAAACTATAAAACTAGAATAAAAGATGAAACCATACCTAGGTTTTTTACGCTTAGCAATAGCTCTCACAATGGTGCTTCCACCTACAGTAATATAAGTGAAAGTCATTAACATAAAAGAAACCTAACTATCGATCTAACATAATACAATAAAGTTTATTGAACTTCATTGACTTACACAAGTTCAGTTGTACTTGGTAAAATTTAATGGTTGTAGAGTTTTAATGGCAGAAGAGGTTTTAGTGGCAGCTGAGAATTTTTCAGATCTAGATGAAGAAGTAAAAGGAAGAAAAAAAAAGACGGATAAAACTTGTGGTAGAAAAGAAAAGAGGGACTGTACCCTTGTTCTTACCATAATGTTTTGGAGGGATAAAATACCGCTCAAGGTAAGGCCAATGGGTCAAAGGGGTGGAAGTATCTCCATACACTTTAAAGGTTACCAAAATATGGGCAGAATAAAAGGTACAAGTGTTTCCAGGCACACATGTGGATCACATGCTTATAAGAATCTTCGTTGCTAATAGCAACAGAATATGGTCGTTGCGAGTTTAGCAACATAAATAAGTTATTGCTAAATTTTAGCAACAACCATTTTGTGTTTCTTTAGAAACAGACGTAGAGTTGTTGCTAATCTGAGTTGTTAATTTGCATATTTGGTGTAATGTTTCTTGTGTGTATGGGTCTCCATATCCACAAGAACGAAAAGTCCAGTAGAACTTCATAAGAGATGTCTGTGATCATTACGATATTAAAGCCCCTTGGGTCCTTATTGGGGACTTAAATATCACTCTTTGCCCTGAAGAGAGAGCTAATAATTCTATGCCCTCTAGTTCATACTCCACCAAAATTGTTCAAATTATTTCTGATGCTGGTCTTAGTGACCTGGATTTTCATAGAAGCCCATTCACTTGGACTAGCAATAAGCATGGTACTGGAAAAATAAAGTCCCGTCTAGATAGAGTTGTAATGAATGTTGATTGGCTTATAACTATTCCCGGTTCTAGTCTTAAGCATTTACCTTTTCTTGAATCAGATCATTGTCATATATTGCTTGATTTAACTCCTACTAATATGCATAGCTTAAGAAATTGGAATTTCTTTGAATGTTGGTTAAGAGATAGCTCATGTAAAGAGCAAATCTCTAATGTTTGGAAAAAAAAATAGGTCAATGGGTCTAATACTTATGTGTTTGACCAAAGGTTAAATGAAACAAACGCATATTATCTTCATGGAACAAGAACACTTTTAGTAATATAAAAAGTATATTAAGAGAATTACAAGAGAAGTTCTCCACTCTTCAATAACCAACTGCTAGCACAAACAATACTGAGAAAGTTCAAGACATTTAGAGGAAAATCAGTGAATGGCACAAGAGAGAAGAAGAATTCTACAGGCAGAAATCAAGAAGTACTATGTTCAGTGGGGTAGATCAGAATACCAAATATTTTCACCTCCAAGCCAACAAAAGGAAATCAAGAAATAAGATTGAATCACCAAAGAGATCAGATGGTATGTAGTGTTGTGGTAGAAACAACCTGGAAGTATTTTTAAAATCCCACTTCAAGGACATCATGACAACTACAATTGAAAACTAGTTGTTGGAATTATTACCAAAATGCATCACTGATGCCGACAACCTAGCTCTTACCAAAGTACCAGATGAAGCTGATATTACAGAAACATTGAAGATGATGTATTTATGGTAAGCACCAGGGTTGGATGGCTTTCCTCCGGGGTTCTTCCAAGCCCAGTGGTGTATAGTGAAAGATGATGTTATTAATATGATACAAAGTTTCTTTAATTCTCGAAGATTGTTGAAGAAGATGAATAAAACTAATTTATGCTTGATTCCAAAATGCAATCTCCCACAATCACCAGGTGACTACATGCCAATAGCTCTCTGCAACTCAACATACAAGCTGATTTCCAAGATTTTAGCAACTCTTCTGAAGGCCCATTTGTAGAAATTCATATCACGGATGCAGGCGGATATGTCCCAGGCAGACAGATAAGTGACACACTTTGGCTCAAGAACTAATACATTGAATGAAAAAGGAAAAAAAATAAAAAAGGTTACATGGCATTGAAGCTCGACATGTCCAAGGGTTTCGATCGATGTGAATGGTCTTTTCTTGATAATATTATGAAACAACTTGGCTTTAGTTTAAAATGGTACAATCTTATCCAATAATGCATCAACTTAACATAAGTACAAGTATTGTTGAATGGCTCACCATGTCAGGCTTTTAAACCTACTCGTGGTATAAGGCAGGGAGATCCAATCTCATCATATTTGTTCTTACTCACTTTGGAAGTCTTTACTAGAGCTCTAGCTGAAGCTGAACAAGGTGGAAAAATACAAGGTATTAAGATTCAAAGGAATACTCCACAGGTGACTCATCTTTTATTTACGGATGATTGTTTGGTTTTTACAAAAGCAGATATCCATAATGCAAATAATCTTCTTGATATCATTAATTCTTTCAGTGTTATGTCAGGCCAAGAAATTAATTTTCAGAATTCAGTTGTATATTTCTCTAAACATATTCACTCAAGACATTGCAGGATTCTTCTTAGAAGGTTAAAGATGAAGAAGATGAATACATATGATAAATATCTAGGTATACCTCTATTTCTCAATAGGAAGATACTATATATTTCTCAAGTCTGATTGATAACATGAAGACAAGACTTACCAGATGGAAAGAAAAATTTATTAATCAAACGGGAAGAACTGTGCTAGTGGAACATATTTTAAATGCTATGCCTACTCACAGTATGGGTGATTTCAAGATACCAAATGATACAATCAAGGAGATGGATAAGATACATCGTAAGTTTTGGTGGAATAAGCATGATGGTAAAGGTTTTTACTTGACTTCATGGCAGTAAGAGAGTAAAAAGAATACTTCAGGTGGGATGGGGTTTAGAGACTTGCATTGTTTTAATCAAGCTTTACTTGCGAAAACTGCTTGGAGACTCTGTCAATCCTCAAAGGAGTTATGGGCTCAAACGATGAACCAAAGATATTTTTCTTAATGTAATGCTTTGCATGCTAAAAGAAAGAAGAACTCCACCTGAGCTTGGCAGAGTATACAAAGCAGCATGAACTTCATTCAAAAATACAACTTCTGAGTAATTGGGAATAGTAAAAGTGTGTTTACTTGGAAAGATAATTGGATTCTAGGCAACCAGTCCCCTCCAATATCAACTGCAAGCTTGGAGGAAGCTCAAAACTTCAGCAAAGTTTTGGATTTAATTGATCAAAATACAAGGACATAGAAGGTTAATATCATTCAACAACTCTTCAATTAAAATGATGCTTAAAAAATCTTGAATATGAGAGTTTCTTTCATTATAAAAGACAGGTTGATATGGACACACTATTAAATCAACTTATTCTAAGTTGTTGGAAATCAAAAATGATAGCAACCTAGATGATAATGTGCATCTTTCAAGGTTCTGGAAGAAGCTATGGGGTATTAAAACTCTTCCAAGAGTTAAACACTTCATTTGGAAGTGTGTTATTGATATTGTTCCATCAAATGAGCATAAGGCTAGAATTTTGGGATACAGTGGTGAAATATGCAAAATGTGTAATTAAGAAATTGAAACCACTAAGCATATCCTTTGCAACTGCCCTTTCTCAAGAGCAGTTTGGTTCTCTGTACCTGGTGCAAGAAGAAGTATGCAAGATCCTGATATGTCTGTGCAAGACTGGATCAAGAGTTGGTTTACAAATATGTAGTCTAGATAAGGACTGGATTGTTAAATGGCTAATACAACATGGGAGATTTAGAAAGCTCGATGCAGATGCATTTTTGAAGATATCAAACTTGATCCAGTTGGACTAATACGTGATGTGCAGTATTTGATTGATTCTACTGGCACTATTATGTTGCAGACACAATGCAAAACTATTGCATCTGATTTTGTACAACAGAATTGTAATTGTTGGAGACCACCTCCTAGCCCTTTCAACTCTATATGTTGTGACGCATCTTTTAAAAAGATTAATAATATATCTTCATCTGGCTATGGACTAATTTTTACACGATTTTACAGGCGGATTTATCCAAGGAAAATGCCACCATGCAGATGGACACTTAAATTCGGAGGAAGCTGAATGCAATGGATTGATGCAAGCTATACAGTGGGCGGAAGAGTTGGGACTTCGGCATGTTCAATTTGAACTTAAAGCAAAATTAGTGGTGGAAGCAGCTAATGGAGATATCATGAAGGTAGAGAATCAATCATTTGCTTTAGAGATGAACACTAGATTACGGTTTAGAACCTCATGGACTTGTAAGTTCATTAGGAGAAATTATAACAAGCCAGCAGACAAGTTAGTTACGCATGCTAGAATTTTTAAGCCTTCAAAAATATGGATCAATCGTCCTCAAAATTTTATAGGAGGGCAATATTAGAGGATGTAAACTATATCAACTTTACTGTTTAAACAATATATCTGTTCTTTACATCTGTTCTTTACATTAAAAAAAAGTTTTTCCATTATTTTATCATGTGAAAGATCACATATTCACTTAAACTATTCAAATGATATAATATCAAAATACCAAGCTAGTACTTGGTGGTACAAGTACTTCAAGAACAACTTTAAGAAACCAGTGCACGTGAAAAGTAAAGTTGATCAAAAGAGTTTCTTCATACATGAAGTATCCACATAGCACACATCATTGATGTAGGGAGGCCCTGAACCTTAATTACCATATAAAAAAAACATGCTATTGAGGCGGATGCTCGGTTGAACTTATAGATATAGGTATGTCAACTCCATTATTAAATTTAGATGTTAAAATATTTTTTGATTTACAGCCTATTAAAATCTGTTTTGGTCTAGATTAGAATTAGCGGCAAAACTCAAAGCAAGCTTTTCCTAGCTCAAACCACCCCTAAAAGTCCTTTTTTTTTACTACCTATTTCAATTAGGCTTAGTAACTTATCCTAAAATTAGGTTGAAACCCGGGCTAAAAAATAGCCAAATCCACCTTTCACTAGAGTTCCGCCACTGATTAGAATAAGTAGTAGAGTCTTAGGATTTTTAAGTTACTATCGAAGATTGAAGGTTGATGAACTGACGAAAGTACCAAATTACTCTCGAAGATTGAAGTTTGATCCAGATAATTCCTCACGCATGAAGAAAGTATTCCACGTATTGCACATTATTAAAAGAACTAATGTAGCGAGGCGTGAACCTCGATTATCCTACAAGAATCATGTCTTACTATTGTGTCTGAAGGATGGTAGTGCAATCGGCACCTTCGTATTTTAACTTCCTCTAGAAGAGTAACAAAATAGAATGTACACCTCGTATTACAATCAGAAACAAATTTGAGCTACAAAACGGTATCTAATTCATTGTTGCTCTACTATGTGAGAATAAATACAACAATAAGGTGCTTCTACTGTTTGAGCAAACTGATGAAGTGCATAATTACTTCATTTCATATATCAAGAGGCCATTGTCATACTTGGGCAACTGTCAACGGTGCAAGCCAAGATGTCTCGGTAATCTCGGGATTCAGTAAAAGAATCATAGACATTTCCGTCGCTGCTCTTTTTGGTACTCGAAAAGAAGGTTTGAATGGTCAAAAGCTGTTAGTTTCAAGAAGCCAAAATCATAATCTTGGAACAAACTCCACTTGGTCTTTAGGGTGGTGAATTTCGCAAGTCCAGCACCTCCACCACCAGCAACAACGTGAATGGTTCCGTCCAAAGAACCCTGATAGTGGGACCTCTCATTAGTGGTGCATATATTCTGAAGAAGAACAAAGATCAGTTGTTTGTTTCTCAGGATACAATCTAGTGTTTAGCTAATAAGTGAATAACAGGACAATACTGGATCCACTTAAAATGCATGGTTGGTCGCAACCACTTTTATGTGGTATTTTTAGGTGGTTCTAGCGAAGTTTCATGCAGAAAATTTACCACCCTGCTATTTGTTACTAAACTAATTGTAAACCATAAAATTGTTATTATTACCTCATACACAGGACATGTTCTTTCATAGTTGTGCACATGGGCATACACTGCTAGGTCGACTTTGTACTTCTGCCAGAGTTTTTGGAGACTCTCTCTTCCCATTGGTTCTTCAAATGATCCTTGCTCGGCATACCAGGAACCAGAAGAATAACCAAGAACTCGATGCGCTAGAAAGATCAACCATGGTTGTTTTTGTCTATCAGCAGATGCGAAGCATTGTTCAATAAACTTGTATTGCTCTGTACCCTCTCTCCAATCATGTTCTGTATCAGCTACGCAGAACAACAATCCATAATCTGTTGTATACCTATAAAGAAATTAAGAAAATGGAAACGACAATTTCTAGCTGTGGTTAAAATTGTAATCATGTCACACTCAAGGTTATGAAGTGGTTTTTAGATGTTTTACCAGTACTTAGCTCTGTTATCAGCAGGAACGTAATACATGGTTTCAGCTGGCACACCACATTCACCACCTGAATCTGTATTCCTATAGAAGGATCCTGTTCCGGGCCAATCTCTTTCGTGGTTTCCACTGCAACGAGTATTCATCTACTTGCTAAATAAAGTTAAAAATATGGAAATGGAACTCTCTCACATAACAAAAAAACTATATGAAGCACGGGAAGACAAACCGTGCAACCATGTAAGGAACGGCCGAGGTAATAGGCTCCACCTGTGACGTAAACTGATCCCACTGTGAAAGATAACCGTTTGCATAACATATATCTCCAATATGAAAAACTATATCTGTATTATTCAAATCCCGAATAATCTCTCTTGTGGTATTAAGTGAACCAGGTTGATAATTGTTATATTCATTTGATCCATCAGCTTCAGCCTGAACAAAAATGTATACCATCAGAAACCTATGTTTCTTCGTCCTACCTTTGAATGGACTGACCGACTAGGATCTTAAACAACAAGCTTAAAAAGAGATCAAACCTTTCCCATATCGCCAAAAATAACAACACGCTGTACTGAGTCCTGACCAGGATAAGGAGATGCCCTGAATTTATATTCCTGACTCCAAACAAAAGTACCATTAAACAATTTATGCCCCAGCTTGTATGAATACCTGCATCCAACAAAACCAAAATTATACACTAACAACACAAATTACTTCCTAGTTACTGAAATAGTGATTCTCATACCAAAAGGTAATCTAATTACTTATGAACAAAATAAGTATGGAAACCTTAAGAGACGAAACATGCCACCACCTATTTAAGTGACGAAAGATGCCACCACCTATTTATTTGTTTGGTAGTTTGGTGCATCATTTTACCACTAACATACTTCGTAAACTTAGAATACTGTTCTTCACTAATCTTAGTTTCTATTAAGGTTATCGCAGATAAGATGTGGGTAACACAATACAATTTCCCTTCTACGCTCTTGCTAATGGCAACTAATAGTGCATCATATTTATTGGCTTCTCTTAAAAAAATGGCTGACAATGAACTAGTAAAAACAAAGTAAGTGTCCAACGTACACTGAGTTGGGCCACAGTTCTTTTAGAAAACTTGTGTGTATGAACCCAGGATCCCGCCACCCGACAGTTCTTGCTGGTGCACCTGCATATGAAGATTGGTGGAAATGTTGAATCTTTTTTACAAGGTTCAACATTAAAAGTTTTGCAGGACTTTCAAATTAACAAAAAAAAAAATCACCGCAGTACAAGATTACACACCACACATGCTTTTACGACTGAATGTCAATGTTCCAGCTGGAGTACGCATATTGTCTCCTCCTTGTTGACCCCATTCAACAAATGGTTCTGCTTCGTTAATCCCATATCCACTTGTCCAAGTTACAGTCATTTGAATACCAGGTAAAGGAACAAATTTTAAATTCGTTAGAGTAATCAGCGTTTGGACTTTGTATAATATTCTAATGTATTTCAGTCCTTTCAGACAATTCAGCGCACAAGAATGACAAAAACCACAGTTACTACTAACATCCAGTGAACTTACTTCATTCCATGCTTTCCCTTGGGCCAAACGTGGGTAAACAGGTGCATTTAGATTCTTAAAAGTTACTGTATTCGAGACTGCGATCAACTCTGGCTGTTATCTCCAGAACAAATTGGGAATTAGTTTACAGTTATATTAACAAGTAAAAACAGAGATACATTGTAGATCAACTATTGTTCGTAACTGAAGAACGTTGGTGAGGACATGAAAGTACAGGTACATGGGCGAGCAATATAAACATTAGGAAAGGAGCCAATGATCCATAATCTGGAGATTCGGTAAACTATTTTATGTTGGCAACGGACTTACATTAGTGAGACCACCTGAAAAAAGTGCAAATGAAAAGTCTCCCCTCAGGTTGATCAATTGTAGGTTCAATTTCCCAGACCCACTTCACTTGTAGTCTGGACGGAGTAATCCACAAATTGGTACTGTGTGAAAGAGTATAACGGGACACGATGTCAACCATTCACATTCAGAACTGCCTCTTCCACTTTAAGGAAAAGTATCATTACATGGTTTCATTTCTTATTAAGTTGTGAAAGATTCAAGTAACAAGGAAGGAAGTTTATAATCCTCAAACCTTAATAGGTGATGTGCACGATAACGGGGGATTCACTCTAGCATTTTCAGGTGAACAAGTGGCAGCACTGAAAATGTTGCAACAAGAAAGTAATAAACCAGGCAAAATGCAAAATCAAGTTAATTGTCAAAGAAAACCGCAAACACTGAAATTCTCACTCTTAGATTCGGCTTCTTGGAAATCAGCAATCCTCTCGGAAGTGAATATTATATTACCTGAAATTAGCTGGAGAAAAGACTCCAATCCAATCATCATTTGAAGGGTTTGGTGAGCTAAAGTTAACAGTCACCCATTGAGTATTCTCTCCCTGTGGAAATCAAGGAAGTAAAAATGAATGGGCGACACCTATGCGGTCTGGGAGCAAGACGTAAGGCGAGGCGTTGAAGTATGAATTAAGAAAAATGATCCAAATACAGAAGAGAAACAATATGAATGAGAGGTTGTTTACCCTTGATCCAAGAATAGAAGGAGAAGCTTTAACATAAGCTGAACTGTGAAGAGCAACTACTGCCTTATGAATAGCAATTTACGAAAGAGGCTGATCTCCAAGTGTTCTTCTCTCTGCTTCTCCAAAGCTTATACAACACAGAATAACAATTAACAAAACAATGAATCCATGGAACTTCATCATAATCAAAATCTGCAATGAATCAAAACAGAATAGTAACTAATACAATCATTCCAAACATCGACGGAATTGAACAGGAATTAAGCTAAGAAATAACAGGGTAATTCATTTATTGTGAGAAACTTACTTGTAGCAATATCAATGATTGAACTTCACCAACCAGCCAGTCAACTTGAAAGTCAAGTGTTTTCTTGTTTTGTTCTACTCTTGGGTATTATCGAGCAACAGAGAGACATACAAAACTCAAAATAGACAAATTTATTGAACAGAGAAGAAGAAGACTAAATTAGAAACCGAATCTATAAATTAGAATCTTCCCCGGAATATAGGATTAGATACTCATGGGCCAACTTGTGAGAATAAATCCAACAAAAGGCTGTTTTTCATATTCCTTTATTTGTTGATATCATTATTACATATTCCTAAACTGTCCAAAATCACTTTCATCAATTACATATATCAAGCAGCCATGGTAGTGGCTGGGCAACTGTCAAATGTGCAAGCCAGGATGTCTCGATAATCTCGGGATATAGTGAAAGAATCATAAACATTTCCGTCACTGCTCTTTTTGTACTCTAAAAGAAGGTTTGAATGGTCGAATGCGGTTAGTTTTATGAAGCCATAATCATAGTCTTTGAACACACTCCACTTGGTATTTAAGGTGGTGAATTTTGCGAGTCCAGCACCTCCACCACCAGCAACAACATGAATGGTTCCATTTAAAGGACCTTGATAGTGCGACTTCTCATCAGTAGTGCAAATATTCTGCAAAAAGAAAAAAGATGCTCAGTAGTCTGTTTCAATATACAACTTTTAATCCATATTGACAAAGGGTGATGTTGGAAATATTAGAATGCACGGTCTGGTCATGACCAGTGTCACCAGTCGTATGTGGTGCTTTTGGTGGATTCAGCAAATTTACGCAAACCAAATCCACCATCTTATTGGTTTGTACAGATGTACCCGAACAGTCGACGGTCACTAAAAACAATCCTCAGTCTGCTGGACATTATTACCTCATATATTGGACATGTTCTTTCATAGTTGTGGACATGGCCATACACGGCTACGTCGACTTTGTACTTCTGCCAGAGTTTCTGGAGACTCTCTCTTCCCATCGGCTCTTCAAAGGATCCTTGCTCAGCATACCAGGTAGCAGAAGAATATCCAAGGACTCTATGCGCGAGGAAGATCAACCATGGTTGTTTTTGTCTATCAGCAGATGCGAAACATTCTTCGATGAACTTATATTGCTCCGTACCCTCTCTCCAATCATGTTCTGTATCAGCTACACAGAACTTAAACATCCCATAATCGGTTGAATACCTAGAGAGAAAAAAGACAAGTAAACATGATAGGTTATAGGGGAAGTTATATTGCTCATCATGGCATAAATCAAGCTTGTGAAGTTATCTTAAAATGGTTTACCAGAACTGAGCCCTGTTCTTAGCAGGAACATAGAACATGGTTTCAGCTGGCACGCCACATTCACCACCTGAATCCATAGTCCCATAGAAGGATCCTGTTCCAGGCCAATCTCTTTCGTGGTTTCCACTGCACAGAAAACATCATTAATTATATACTTGAATTCAAGAATATTCAAATGAAGCTATCAAAGAGGCGATAGATATAAAAGGAGTCAAGCGATGACAAACCTTGCAATCATGTATGGGACAGTCGAGGTAATAGACTGAACTTGTGAAGTAAACTGATCCCACTGTGAGAGGTAACCAGTTGCATAGCATATATCTCCTATATGAAACACTATATCAGTATTCTTCAGGTCCCGAACAATCTCCCTGGTGGTGTTAAGCGAACCAGGCTGATAGTTGTTATATTCATTTGATCCATCAGCTTCAGCCTGAACAAATAAATATACACGATTGGAAACCATGTTTCTCCATCCGAACAATGAACAGGCTGATTAATCAGGGTTATATGTACAAATAAACCGAATCATCTTAGATAGTACCCATTTGATAAGTAAACTACATTAAGGCAACAAAATATGATATCAAGTAGTGAAGTTGTGAGAGGGAGATCAAACCTTTCCCATATCGCCAAGAATAACAACACGTTGTACGGAGTCTTGACCAGGATAAGGAGATGCTCTGAATTGATATTCCTGACTCCAAATGAAAGTACCGTTGAACAATCTATGTCCCAGTTTGTACAAATATCTGCATCAACAAAACCTAAAATTATGCACTTAAACAATACAAATGAGAAAAGGAAAAAAGTCTTTTCAATATTCCTTGAGTTCAAGGAGACATTATTAATCATGTAATAAAGTATAAAATGGAAGTGAAAAGAAAAGTATTTCAACTCAAGTTTGAATATGAATGAGGCTTTCTCGGCCGAAGGTTGGATTTGGATAAATAAATTTCATAATATAATTCCCACAAACTACCAAGAATTGGAAGAAAAAAAGGAAAATTTTGAGGGAAAATCCTTCCTTCCAGAAGAAGGAAAACTTACCTTCTTACTTTAATCAAAGAACAAAACACAATGACACCTTAAAGTTTAGAGTTGATAGAGAGAGAGATATGTTATCCAATTTGAATCTCAATGACATTAAACATGCCACCACCTATTAGTTGATGCATTTTAACATGAAAACACTTAATTAATTTTGGGATGAAGTTTTAAGCAAAAGTTCATTAATGCAGTAAATAGTAGCCTAGACTTGGATGCCACAGCCACTCCCCTTCTATGATCTTGCTGCTGACAACTGCTTTTGTTTTGTTTTTAGAAAGGTAAATTCGGAAGTAGACAAGTTTAGACCTTAGGCTGTGGGTATACCACCATATCAGCATCTACTGCTGTTGGCAACTGCTAATGATTCATAAAGACCATATTTCAACTCTCCTTTATAGATGAAACTGACAACTCAACAAAAACAAATAATCTAACATACACTGAGTTGGGCCACAATTCCTTCAGAAAACTAGTGTGTATGAATCCAGGATCACGCCACCCGGTAGTTCTTGCTGGTGCACCTGCATATGAAGATGAAGGAAATTATATATCTGATTCCAGGGTTCAACTCTGCAAGTTTTGAGTGACCCAAACAAAAAAAAAATAGTGAAAGTTAGAAAGTAACGCACCACACATCATTTTACGGCTGAATGTCAACGTGCCAGCTGGAGCATGCATCTTTTCTCCTCCTGGTCGACCCCATTCAACAAAGGGTTCTGCTTCGTCAATTCCATATCCACTAGTCCAAGTTACAGCCATCTGAAGTATAATGAGGGTATTTTATTGAAAAATCTGTAAGGAGATCGGGGTTCGGACTTTGGATAACATTTGAATGTATGTTAGATGATTAGTTGCAGAAAACTGATTGAGAGCCATATTTACTGTAAGAGTCAAGTGAACCTACTTCATTCCATGCTTTTCCTTGGGCCAACCGAGGGTAAACAGGTGCATTTGGATTCTGAAACTGTACTGTGTTCGACACTGCTATTAGCTTTGGCTGTTATCATGGAAAAATTGGGAATCAGCTGATTGTCTAACCGTTCGCAAGCATCAGAGGAACATTAGAGCTCAACAACTATTTGCACTCAAGAATCAATGGCCAGGACAAGACAGCAAGGGAATATGGGAATGAAGAGCAAACGGAGAGCCAACTATAGGACAGGGGAGTGATTTTGTGTTAGTAATGGACTTACATTCGCAATGCCACCTGAAAATAGTGCAAAAGAAAAGTCTCCCCTCTGATTGATCAACCGTAGTTTCAATTTTCCAGACCCATTTTTCTTGTAATCTGGACTGGAGTAATTCGCAAATTGGTACTGCAAGAAGAATAACATCATCTCAACCATTTACATCTAAAACTTACTCTTATAGTTCAAGGTACAGCACTATTACATGGTATCATGTCGGAAGAGCTCATGAGGAGGGAGGGTTCAGGAGAAAGAGAAAAAGAAGGAAAGAAAAAAACAGTAAACAATGTACAAACCTTAATAGGTGAGGTGCATAGTAACGGAGGATTGACCATCTTATTTTCAGGGGAACAAGTGGCTCCACTGAAAATTAACAGCAAGAAAAAAACAGCAGAACAAATAAAAAGTAGCAAAATGTGAGACATAATTTGCTGTGGGTTTACAAATCAGGCAATTCTTCTGCTCATTAGAAAGTGAGCTTTTCCTGGCTAGAAAGTGAATATTGTATTACCTAAAATTAGCTGGAGAAAAGACTCCAATCCAATCATTGTCTGAAGGGTTTGGTGAGCTAAAGTTAACAGTAACCCATTCAGTATTTTTCCCCTGCAACGATTAATGAGGTATGCATCAGTTCAGACATTTATCGGTTTTTTCCCATAGTTTACATTGAAGTGTCTAGAATGAGCGTAATTTTTACATTGACATAGTCCAATCGGAGTATGTGGTTGAATCCCTGTGTTCAAGTCTGACACAGTGTTGGTTCCCAACTGATTAGTGGGTGAATTCAACATTTAGTCCTAAAAGAAACCAAATTACCAGCCATTGGACTGAACTAGCTTAGTCAGAGAGTTGCAATTACAGCTATCTCATCTATCTAATTGAAAGCATTTGTCTATTGAATTCTAACAATATTATGAATATATCATAAATCGATTTCAAATATATAGAAGAGAAAGTAAAAGAAACATATACATATGAGTCAGAAGTTACCCTAGATCCAAGAATTGATGGAGAAGCCTTAACGTAAGCCGACTCGTGGAGTGCAAACACTGCCTTGTGAATAGCAACGTTAGCAAGAGGCTGATCCCCAAGTTTTCTCTCAGCCCCTCCAAAGCTTATAAAGCTCAGAGCAAGTAACAACAGAATAAATCCATGAAACCTTACCATAATAAAAGTAACAAAAATAAAAAAGCTGCAATGAACAAGAGATGAAATATCAGAAGATAAAAAATGAAACAACGATTATAATCAAACTCAAAAAAACCCATATAGATTGGATTACAGTTAACTTCCTTACTTAACCAGCAAAAATTTCATTTTTAAGTATATTTGTTCTTGTTTGTTTGTAATGGACATTAATAAAACCCTAGGCAGAGATGGGGTATCCAGAAAATTACTTACTTGTGATATTTTAAAAGTTTGAGAACCCAACAGAAAAAGCTAAACTTGGTAACCAAATCTGAGATTTCTTCAGCAAATATGCATTCAAGTTGAAAGTTATTCTGTAATTCATAAGCTCAGAAGACTAACATCTAACATGTTGTAATTAGTTTTAAAAATGTTTCTCTTTGGTCTTCTGTAGTTAGGGGTTTTACTTATTTATGCTGCATCAGATTCTGAAGGACAGTGTAAGAAGTCTATTTTAAATTTCGTTTAAATTCAGAATCTTCCCCGGAATAAAGGTAGGATGCTGGGATAACGAAGCTCGCTTTAGTATGTAACGCTCCATAATAGTCAAGTATTCCGCTTGCTGTCTTTCCATAATAAGATATACAAGCTTCACTGTCGCTGACTTTTTAAGCATGCCAAATGCGAACATTATCATTAGATTTCTTTTAAAAGATGGACCTTTTAGACAATACATCCCTATAGCTCAAGATGAATCATAACTCATGTTGTGGTAGCCAGGGTTGTGGGGACAAAAAATCATTTCGTCACGTGGTCGCATCTCAAGGCACAAATACGAAAGAGACAGATTTGAGCTGAACATTAAAGTTATCCTCGGACAACATAGGGATTTCCGTCTACTCTTTCAGGTAACGACACGTGGAAAGTACTAAAGGAAGATCAACGGTTAAGTTTGAATTAGGCAGTTGGGCATTTAGTGTGCGAGCAGAATGATCAGATCAACAGTCTGTTACTTGTCGAGACAGATGGCAAGATATAATTGGGCGAAACACATAGGGATAGTGATATCCCTAGCGAAGACTACTCGGCGAATCAATCAGCGGAGCAAAAAGCCAGCGAAGATGACCTCTTTTCCAAGAAAGTTACAGTGAGGGATTCCTTGTGAAAAGCCTTGGCGCACGAAGTAAATTGTAATCAATTCTTAATGTTTTTCCTATAAATACAATTCTAAACAATATAAAGAGGGTTGAACATTATGTGTAAGGATTAGAGAGAGAGAGAGTGAGTTGTTGAGACCATGCATGTACTAAGTTTGAGAGCTTATAATCTTCATCATACCATAGTGAAATCCCTCCTGTGGATATTGGTTTTAACACCGAACCACGTAAATCCTTTGTGTTTCTCATTTACTTATTATGGTGTGAACTTGGACCTTGAATCTTGACTAAGACCATTGAGAATAGTATCATGGAAAGTATTTGGGTGTGTTGTAGGATTTCCTACAACTACAAGGGCAATTCAGTCATGGGTCAACTAATTTTTTTTAACATTCACTAAAAAAATTTATAAATTAGTAACATAATACCCTACATATTTACACCCACAAGGTATAAAAATTATCCTAAAATCAAACTTATTCCTAAGAAAATCCAAAATCTTGTGCACCCCTTGGCTCTGTCCCTGGTTACGGTTAGCTGATTTGCTCACCAATACTCATGGTGTACCATATTTATAATGCTTTGACATAGAAGTGATGTGATTTTATATAGTGGTAAAAAGAGGTTCGATTCTCGAACTT